>CM057820.1:12592257-12847257 GCA_030067965.1 Latrodectus elegans
ATTCATTGAATTTACATGATTCTCTTGAAAAAAACATTCGATTCAAAAATAATTAAATCAATAATGCAGAAGGCAATTTTGCAAAATGTTCATAAGTCAATCACTTATAAAAATGTAAATTAGAGATTAAAAGCCTTTCTTGTAAGATGTTTTTTAGATTATTGAAAAACCGTTCAACACCTCTCTTGTGTAAAGAAACTGTTTGTGCATTGTCAGCAAGTTTTCTTTCGATGTAATTTTTACAATGAAAAATGCTCAACAAATAAAGGCAATCACCTTGATTCCTGTTTACCCCTACCCGAGAATCACAATGATTCAATTGTATGATTGATGCAATTTCCATACAAGATTCACTTTCATGAATTCATTACATGATGATTCAATTTTTGATCATTTCTGACAACTTTGACGCGAAACTGCATCATTTTGGCAAAAGTCAATTGTTTTCATTTTTAATAATTTGGCAAATAAATTCATCAGTAATTAATTCTACATGTTGCCTTCTTACAACATCCCCTTCACAGATGCCATTGTGTCAGAGTACACTTTGGCTCAAGTGTACTCCCACACAATAAAAGAGCACAGCAAAGCAGCTATTCCTGGCTCCAGAGACAGAAATAATTGCTTTGTTGAGCAGCGGACATATAATTGGTTCATCGGGATAAAACTCTCTGTTTTCGAATGAAGAATGTTATATCCAGTATTAAACAAAGGGTAATTCTGTCAAGAAAGACAATTGGGACAATATTGTCAGATTGGTACGACATCGTTTTATATTGTTCCTCTGTCCATATTTAACAATTAAAATAGAAAGCAGAGCATGAAAATCGCGTCTCTCACAGTTTATTTGCAAAAATAAATAATTAAAAATTATTTTAAATTAATTTTTCCTTAACAGCAATGACAATAAAGGAAGTTACTTATGTGTGAAGGACCTATAAAGAATAAAATTCAAGGAATAATAATATAGCCCAATCGACCGTTAACATTTTGGAACAATAAATAAATGTAAATGTAATTAAAACGGCAATATTAGAATCCTATAGAATGAATTTTTTTTTTTAATGGATACTGGAATTTCGTAATTTTTACTGATGTAATGCTACTGATTGTCTTAATTTAAGTGTGGTTTCATGTTGTAAGTGTTACAGCATTTTCTTAGACACCACAGTGCATTATTTTTGAAATTGCAAATTAAGTTGCACATTTTTACCATATTGCACTGTAAAAGAAGCGAAATTACTTTTGAAGCAGAATTTGTTTAAAGGAATACAAATGTCCATGTATTTGTGGTATAAAGTTTTCCATTGTTGGCGGAAAATTATGTTATTTGGCGCAATATTTTTTTTAGCTGAAAAATTTTACATATGTACCGGTAATGCGAATAGCATTTCTGCTTCCTACATACATATTTATTAGGACGGTGTTACGGAGTTTTCCTAATTTTCTTCCTTGTGAGATGAGAATATAAGCCATTAACTGCTAAAAATCTCCCTGTAAAGCAATAATACAGAAAAAAGTTCTAATGACATATCTGGTTTTAGGCATTCCAACATATAATAATACACCTATAATAATGGTAAATAAATATTAAACGCGTTGATTTATTATTTAATATTCTTTTTACTCAGTCTCATAGCTCTTGTACATGAGGCTGTAGTCACAGTTCATTAAAAATAAATTTGACATCGCTAAAAAAATCAAGCAATTACCTTGTGGTTTATGCGTATTAGGAGTCAAATTACAAAAGAAAAAAAGGTATATTAACGTAAATAATATTATTCATTTTTTTCGCCGTTTAAACATATTTAACACTTTGCGGTTTCTCACTCGTTGCTTTTACATGTGGTGCTTTTGAGAGGGCGATGTTGTGGTTACGGGTACTGATTTATTTTTTCAACAACGTAATGAAAAGCCTGTGGAACTGATGAATGCAATAAAGTGCTCTCTAATGATAACAATTTTGGTAATATTCCCACAAAAGAAACCCTCAACTAAATTCAATTAGCTTAAACGACTTCCTATTTTATTTAAGAGATCAACTTTTATGGAGGGTACTTCTCTTTCTTTTGATTGGGCTTGTTGTTCACTAAAGGGCGTGATTATATTTCCATGAGAATCGCTACATTTCGACTAAGCGTATTTATTTTTCTTCAATACGATACCTTTTTAAATAACTATATAATATTGTTTACACACACATTCTCATGCATGAATTTTACTAAACATTTTAATTCCTGCATATTCTTTTATTTATATACGCTGTAATATCTTCATATTTAAATTGACTAATTTCAATCAGGAAACCATACAGAATTATTTGCAATTTTTTTTTGATAATGTTAATCCTCAATTTAAAAATAAATAATAAATAAATGAACATAACAATATTATTAAATTATAAATAAACTTTATGTGCATTATATATATATATATATATATATATATATATATATATATATATATATGCATATGTATATATATATTGCAAAAAGTACAATTTAGTTTCATAATTTATTCATACACCACAAATATACTAGGAAATAAAATTAATTTATACATGAAAATGAACATATTTATTTATTAATGTTTAATCTATGTATCCAATAAATTGTGATTCGTGTTTAATATTATTACGGGGCTCCACGAAAAGAAAATTTTTTTATCAGGTTAATCATTTGTACTCTAGTTAATTTAATAAAAAAAACTGTATTATATATCGAAACTTCAATTACAGCGTTTGAAATTAGTTTAAACCTTAAACAACCTTAAGTTGCTTACTGCTCCGCAACTCAACTCATTTCACAATTGAACCTCTCCTTAAAACATTTAAGTGTCCTTAACAGCTGAGGCAGAAAAAAACTCGATGTGCGGACATCTTTCTGTCTTTCTTCACTTCCACAATGTAACGAAAAAAAATAACGATTTTGTCGGCTGAAAAGCGCTTATATTTTTATTACTCCAGTGTTTCTCCCATTTTCGACATATGTGTACCTCTTCTGTAATTTTCGTACGGCTGAGTACCTCTCGTCAAAAAATGAATATATTTTAATAACGATCAAAAATATATTTCTTTTTTCTTTTTTGTGACTTACACAAAATAATAAGAAAAGGGTTTTGGCGTTACAAGGAAAGCATTAGTCTTAAGATTTAAAAGAGATTGCTTATAAATATTGCAATTATTAATTTAGAATTCTATTAATTTGTAAAAATTGAAAAAATATAAATCGTCTTTAACGATTTAAACCATCCATATTGTTTTGCATTGTCTTTTTCATTTTGCTTATTCTTCTGTTCTTTTAACAGAAAAATTGTTTACGGCTTGAATCAATGGAAAATGGCTTCTCAAATCATTGCTTTGATCCTTATATAAGAAATCGTTTCATTAAGAAAATGAACCTCGTAACAGCATTCGATGGTGAACTTCGCGTTTTTTGCTGTCGTTAGAAGAATTCTATTTGAAAGCAGTCAATAAATTCATCAACAAGTCGTATTGACGACACCATCTCAATATGATGTGGTAGTGAATTATGTGTGACGTAGATGAAACTTTATCTGAAGTCATATTTTACATCAAATAAGAATTGTAGTAAAGTGATCTCAAATGAAACGAAAGAATCACTTTATAATTAAAAAGAGAAAATTATATTCATAATAAAGTAATAAAAGTTATACTGTAAGACACATTTATTTGAATCAATAAGAAAGATGAAATTGCTTATGCTGAAATGACAGATCATCATAATGCTTGTTAACTTTAATCTCAGATGCGGTTCAACTTCCAAATGACTGTTTCTTTTTCTTCAACTTATCTCTACAAATGCTGTGAGAGCAACTTCACATAAATATCAAGTTGGAAAAGGCAAGATGTATTTCAGAACTTTTTCTGTTAAAACCGGATACACGTGTTGCATTTGTAATAAGAAAGATGTTCAAGTTCTCTCCTTATGTTTCATTTTCAAAAAATGCGCTTGAAGCCAAACTCAGTAATTGTTCTCCTTCTGCATGCCTCAAATTATCTTGCTTAAATGTTGTGTTCATGTTAAACACATTTCTTATCCATTAAATACGTTTGTGTCCGAATATTCAATATTCGCCTCAGTTGTACCCCAATCAAACTCTTATTGTACCCCTGGGTGTAAGCATGAAAAATCTTGGGAAACGCTGTACTACGCCAACGACCGGAAAGGCAACTCAATATGAAAAGAGTCCAATAACACGTGAAAGGATCCCAATATGAAACAGTACTTCAGTTACGTTCTGTTGCAATGCAACAAGTACGCAACTGAAGAGAATTTTCAAGCTTCATTTACTCTACATTTTACTTAGTTAAACCACGATCTCATTTCACAAAGTTAAGTAGATAGTAATATCGTTTTTTTTAAACCATAAAGTGGTTGTTTCTTTCTTTCCAGTTGAAATCATGGCTACGTCACTTTTTTACATTGCTTTAAAATATCCAAGGCGTCAGATAACGTTTCATCTACGTCACATCGAATTGAGACGGCGAAGTCAATCCGACTTAAAGGCGAATTTGCTGCCTGCCTTTAAATCACATTCTTCGAGCAGCAGCAGCAAACAAGGTGAAGTTCACTATCGAATGTTTGAGAATAGTGTCGAACTTCATTCTACTAATAAAACCATTTCGTATTTATAGATCAAAGCATCGGTTTGAGAGACTGTTTTCCATTGATTCAAGCAAGTAACACGTTCACAATAGAACAGATGAAAAATACAAGACAAAACATTCACTTTATCGTTAGTTAAAATCGGCGAGGATGATTTAAATTTCTTAAAATTTTATTAATTAATAGAATTCTAAATCACACAATTGCAATATTTGTAAACAATCTCTTTTAAATTGTAAGACTGCTTTGTTTAAGACAATATGAAACATTTTCTTTTAAATTTTTTTCATAATTGCAAGTTTTCTCCAAAAGCTAGATACAATTTTCCAGATCAGATTTAATGTACGGTCACCTAAGGCGCGTTTTTTATTTTATTTATTTATTTTTTGGCGAACATTTTTATTGGAAACTCGGCAAGCTAGTATTTTGGCAACCCTATTTGTCATTAATTTTTCAGGAATATTTACCGATTTAAATTCATTAATATAAAATTTAATTAAAAAATTTTATGGATAGTTTAACATATCATCAACTTTATAATTTTACCATTGATGTTTGAAATCTATATAAATCTGCGTTTTCTGTTAATTTTGTAAAATTAATTGAGCATATTGTTGGATGCCAACAATGTATAAAATATTTGTCACTGTTTCAGCCATTTTCCTCCCGCCGTTTTTCCCTATCGGAAATTCGGCACACGGTCACCCTTGGCGACCATGTGAAAATTTATCCAAGGCTCACCGTACGGTAAATTTTTACCAATTTTCGTATCAGAACCACAGATAGCGAAAGCTGGCTGGCTTAATTCACTTATAAGTGTTTAACATAAATATACTTATAAGAGTTTAATATAAATTAAATATTTATTTTGAATGCAACGAATGTTCGAGGCTTACGTGTGCATTTGCAAGAAATTTCGTTTACACCACATTCAAGTAGGTACTTATAACTACAAGTATTTAAGTGCTCTAAATTTTTGATGAGTTTCGTGAAAAAAGCTCAACTAACTCAATGCTACAAGGCTCCAAAACTGTTTATGTCATATTACTACTACTACAAATTTAAAAGCTTTTTTTAAATTTGATTTTTATGAAACAAATTAAATTTTCTTAAACTTTTATTAAATTTTAATATTTTTTATAGCTTATGTTTTTAAAAACTACATTGTTTTTGGTTAAATATATTTTATGAATGAATTTTAAATTTAATAATCAATTCGAACTATTTTCCTAATTTTAAATACTATTTATTACGAAGCTTGTTACTTGATCAATTGCATTTGACGTTGTTTTACAATATCCATTTAACAACAATAATAAAAATCAATAAAACTGAATATTTAGCGTAAGGAATGATTAGAAATATGCGTTATTTCTAATTGTTGAATAATTTTAAGCTACCGAAAAATATTTTAGGAAAAGAAATGATTTTCTTTCCATGAAATGTCATATTTTACGAGTATGATTATTTTAAACTATTTAATTACTTTACCACGTTTACAAAATATTTAATTTGTAAAGAATAAATAATTTGTAAAAAAGATGTAGGAAAAAAACTCTATTGCTTTATTCTGAAAATAAAAGTGGTAAATAAAATAAGAGAATATATTTTTTCAGATTTTTTACTTAATTTTATATAAAACTAAAAACTTTTTTCAATGTATATATTTTTTAGAAAAAGCAAATAAGGCAGAAAACGCGCGCGCGCGCGGATAACAGACACATCACATATGACTACAAACTTTTAAGCAGTATTAACGGAATTCATCAATTAAGTATAAGATGTGTGTTGTTTTATTTATATAATGGTGGTATTTTTAAAATTTAAATTATATGAATCTTTTCTGATTTCATTTGAAGAATATTCCATTTAAACATGAACAAAAATGTCAAATAATGACTGAATAACCGAGTTTATGGACAGTGAGAATATTAGAGAATGTTTGATTGATCAAAGAAGGGAAAAACAAATTTGAATCTTGTTTAAAAAAAACTACTATTAGTGAAATTACACATCTTTAATTCCCCAAAAATCGAGAATTTATAAATTCCTATGTTAATTGATGTAAATATTTTTTATACTTTCAATTAATCTTTACACATCAATTGTAATCGTGAATTTATCACTTTAATTTAATTCGATCCGGAATATTATTTGTTTGCATTATATAATTTCTCAGAGATTTTATACGCTAAAATATCAAAGATTCGAAATCAAATTCTTGAGCTATACTTATTCTTACGGTGTTAAAAATAAAAATTACTGGATTTTAAATTTGTGTAATATATTTCTTTATGATTTTCATGCCTTGAAATAAATGAATTAAAATTTAATTTAATCATTTAACATATTTCATAAATTAATAATAAATTTTTATTTTTATGTTATATTAATATTATTTTATTAAACTATACAATGTTTTCACACTGAAGTTTTAAAAAAAATCTTCTTAGTATTACAATTTTTACTAGTTACAAATTATTAATATTTAGTGAATATTATTTTAGATTTTTTTCGTTTATAAAAATCTGAAAAGAGATTAGAGAATAATAAAGAATTCGTGAAAAACCATGATTCATTACGTCCTACATTGTCAGATAAACATTATTTAAAACTGAATGAGAGGCTTTAAAATGTGTGAGTGCTCAAAAATTTTATTACAATAACTGTGTTAGTTTTTACCATGGAAGTCACATTTAATGGTGCCGGCAATTTGAAAGCTATCCCAAAGCACCTTGTTCGATCGTATAGGTGGCAAGCAGCCAACAATACATACTAAGTCTCTAAATTATCCTTGAAGTTTTTTTTTTTTTTTTTTACTTTGATATTATTTAAAAAGGCTTACTCAAATAAAAATTGAAATAGTAAAATGTTAGAAAATTCAATAATTACCAATGAATTTTGTAATAGTTAATGAAATGAATTCATCTGATTATTAATGTTTTTTAATAATTGCGCTTATTTCCATTTATTAAGTTTCCATGTAACTTTAAATGAAAAATCAGATCTTTAAGGCAATATTTTTATATAATGAGTAATGCAAAAGTATACAAAAAAAATGATTTAAAGTTCTTAATTCATATTTTATTTAAATCAAAAATCAGATCCTCCAAGCCAAATTCTTTCACAAAGAATGATACAAAAATGTACTGAATTTTGTGTAGTATTTTTTTGTTCCAGTTTTAATAAATATAAATTGAAGTTTTTCTCACTAACAGTATGCACTGCTCTTTTATCTTAAAAGCGTTTATTTCTTAATTTGTAATTTCCGTAACCTGAAGGTTGCGTTAACTTAACTTCTCTTTGGTTTTTTGTTGTATATACATTTTTTTCTTTTTCTCCACCTGTGGTGTTCATAAATGTGAGTTTTAACAGCTAAGTTATATCACGCCATTTTCTTTGTTTAAAATCTTACCAATTTTTTTTATTTAATCTTTGTTCTTAACAAATCGGTGCTCGTTTAAGTAATCATTTTTTTTTCCTTCACAAACCCTTTCGTTTTCCATGGAAGAGGTAGGATGTTCGGAAAGAAAAGTAATCTGTCGCCTGGAATTATCTTCAAGGACGTTTCGAACAGACGCGCGGATGCCACCGATTTCTATTATTTCAAAAAGTATATTCATAATACAGAGCTACTGCAACCGCACTCCGAACAATATAGGTCATCTCGCAGGTGTTAAAAATGTAAGGATTTAAAAATGAGAAATGGAAAAAAAAGAGCACTTTCATCAACAATCGTCGAAAAGGCAGGTGTGTCTGAATACGTCTTGGTGGGATGAGTCGAAAGAGTTGAGCCTCTTGGCTTCATACAGAATGGGTATCAAGTTGACAGCTTAAAGAAAAAGCAAATTATCCCACAACGAACGAGAAAAGAAACAATAAACTTTCTAATTCTTCTGCTGGTGAGAAAGTTGAAACTCGTGATGGTCACTTTTTTTTTATTATTTACTTTTTTTTTTAAAACTGATGCAAGTTTGAATATACAATCGTGTTATATATATATATATATATATATATATATATATATATATATATATATATATATATAAAGTTTCGTATTTATTTTGTTCTGCTTAAAACGTACTAATTATTGTTGTCAACGATGCCACAAAACTTTCTCGATATTTTTTCAGAAAATTTGGTAAAAAAAAAATCAATGTAAACTGAAATACAATTTAAGAACTAGTAAAGTGCGTGTAAAAAATAGTTAGATAAATTTTAAAGAAATTTAAAATATAATCAACAGTTGCATTTTTATATTTCCTTAGCTGAAAATGTTTTAGAGGAAAAAAAATAAAAAAATTTATAAAAGAGAAAAAAAATAGAGAAAAACGTAAATTCTTTAAAAATAGGCTTTAAGAGAAATTTGTTTTTATGTGTTAATTTTAAAGCAATTGAGTTATGTACTAGTGTGTTGTTTTTTCTTTGTTATTGAACAGGTAATTTTTGCTCATGAGGAATAATGGAACTATTACCTACAGATTATAATTATTTCAAGTATTACAATGTATTCAGAACCATGACACACATTCAGGAGTTAAGAAACCACACTCTGTGTTGTAATGAAGGGGAGAGAGTAACTATTCAGTTGACCTTTCGGAAGGTGTAACAGTGAAGAGCCAATCTTTAACTATCTCTATCAGGAGTTCCGAACCAGGGGGGCAGTTCTCCAGAGCCAAAGAGTTATTTTCTTCTAAAGCACAATCACTCAAGCGGATGAAATTGGATAAATCGGGAAGTAATCACACAGGTGTATATCGCAGTATCTCAAAATTTCATTTGAAATAACTTTTATGATAGCAAAGCAAAAGAAACCTCATACTATCGGTAAAGAATTAATAAAACCATGATAACCAGACAATTTTAGGAGAAGATGCTGAGCAAGAAATGAAGTCTATTTCTTTTTCAAATAACATGGTCAAGCGCAGAAGCGATAACATTGCAGCAGACATTAAGTCCCAAATAATTAACAAAGTAAAACTAGGGAGTCATTTTTTGCCTTCAGCTAAAACGCATCCACTAACATCATTAATTGTTTGTGTTCGTTACATCGGCGGAGATATCATTGAGGAAGAGATTTATATTCCCAACGTTTGACAGCAAGTACTACGTCTGAAGATATATTTAATTCAACATCAAATTTTGTTGAAAGAAAGTTCGCAAAGTACAGAAACTAAATGAGCAAAATAAGCGTACGCGGTTGCCAAGATGTCGAGCTCTCCTTCGAAAATCTGCAAAAGGCTCATGAAAGCATTTCATCTTCACGGACGTAAAACTTTTTTACAATTGAACAATCCTATAATCGACAAAATGACCGTTACTGGTCATCTGATCAGCCTGGAGCTTCCACAGGAGTAGAACATCGGTAAAAAACCACAGTCAGTTATAGTTTCGGGAGGCATTTGCGAATCTAGAAAAACTCCTTTGGTTTTCATAGATCAAGGCTTCAAAATGAGCAAGACCATATACTACTGCAATGAGATTTTACAGTCGGTTTTACTTCCTTGGGCCCAAAAACATTTTAAAAACAGCATCTGAACATTTCAACAAGATTCTGCCCCTTCTCATAGAGCAAAAGCAGTGCAAGACTAGTGTCAAGCAAATCTTCCAGACTTCATATTTGTGGGTTCCCCTATTCACCTGACTTAAACTCAATGAACTCTAGTGTTTGGTCTGTTCTGCAATCAACAATATGCTCTAAGCCACGTCAAAGTTTCGAATGCCTAAAGGCTACTCTTAAAAAGTTAACGCCTGATAAAATTACGGACCTTTGCTGAAAATTTTACGCGACGTTTAAGGCGATGCCCAAGGGAGCCATTTTGAAAATACTTAAATGTGTTGTATCTAAGTAACAAATGACTTAAGTAAAGTTAGTTTTTTAAAAATAAATTCCATATTTTTAGTTTAATACAATATTTTTTGTCAACAGGATAAAGTTGTCACCCTGTATTTGGTGCTTTCAATGAGCTAACTTGAAACTTCAGGGCGGAAATGGCACTGTAATAAGCAATTATGATTACATTCAGGGGCTTATAGCAAACCTTCAATTTTGGAATCAAAAATCGTCTTCTGAAAACGTTATATATTATTCTCGGCTGCTCGAAACAATTAAGAACAACAACAAATTTGAAAGCTGACATAAAAACTCATTTGCAAGCGCTGGAAGACGAATTTCGCCGATACTCAATCAAAGTCACCAATATGGTAAGAAATCTATTTGCTGTCGATGTGTCGCAATAACCAGAAGAAGTTCATTGAGAGTTTCTAGAAATGAAGGGTGATTCATCCATGAAAGATCATCTTTTGACATTAGAGAAATTTTAGATCAAAAGGTTACCTGTTATTTCGAAACTTGTCTCTCTTGTTTTAAGAGTGCTGAATCTTTTTTCTTCAACTTATTTGTGTGAGGCAGTATTTTTGGCCCTAGCTTTAATTGAAGCAATACAGCAAAATCATCTTGATGTCGAAACTCTCGCACAAACAGAACCTAGAATAAACTAAACTGGTACGGAATTTCAATCTCAAGAGTCTCATTAGCAGCTACTCTTATTTTATAAAATTTTGAAACAAAAAGCATTTATTATTTTAATTTAAACTTTTAAAGTTTGTTTATTAGAATTAAAGGCTTTTAATTACATAATGTGCGTTTTTTTGTATTTATTGAAAAAGTAAATCAGGCATGACAACATTAATAATAGTCTCGGGAGGCTCAGCAAAAAAAAAAAAAAAAAAAAAAAAAAAGGTTGGGAAACCTTGATCTATAGAGTGGACAGGCAAGTGGTTTTTTTGTTATTTTAACTTTTCCACTAAATTAATATTGAGAAATGACTCTAGTTCATAATGGGAATAACTCGCTTTAAAATTGGAAACATGAATTTTTCTTAAAGAATTTATATGCAATATAAATTTAAAGCTTAGGTAATGTGTGTGTTTGCTTTAATTTTTTAGAAAAAAAAGATGTGAAGTAAAAAAAAAATATATGAAATTGTGTTCACACATATGAGATCTAATATTTTTCATTTAAGTTTATAAAATAAATTGCATCCGTTAATACTTAATTCTAGCATAGGAAACATGGGAGATTTGGCAACGTAAGCTGTTTTGCGACTTTTACAAATTTGTAACTCAGAATAATGATTTGCATAATTTAACAGGAATTTATAAGTGCTTGCCTTTTATGGACAGTTTATTCTTTTATGATTTATATGTTTTTTTTAATAGTAGGTTTATTTATTTGCCATTGCAAAAGTGCCATTTTATTTATTTACGCTAATCTTTAACTTTTAAATTAACTTTCGGCGACTATCGTAAAAACGTCATTTGTCAGTGGCAACAGTTTGGGGACAAGCGTCAACTCCTGAGTTCGCCACAGGCGAAACTTGTGAAAATCGTGCCAAATGTGTAACGTATACAACGATTTTACCTCAATTAAAAACGTAAATTAATAAGACGAGAGCTATAATATAACCTTTGTAAATTAAAAGGATATATTCCAATCCATCGAAATTCAGAAATATTTTATAAAAACAACCATTTTCATGAATTTTTTTAAATAATGAAGTATTATTTAAGAAATCAACTTTCAAATTAAACTCCAACATACAATCAGTATAAATAAAATACTTATTCTGTGGCATGGGATGGAAAAAAAATTTCATCAAGATTTCACCCTTTGGCTAATATTAAAGTTATAATTATCTTCTAAATTTTAATTAATTAAATGCATCATTTTAAATTTATCTAAACAATAATTAAGCTGAATTTAAATCCCTTAAAAAATGTATTTTTTTTTTATGTTGTAATCAACGCAACGTTTTATAATTCTGGAAGATCTTCTCATTTCAAGAACGGAAGAGTTTGGTTCTTCTTCCCCTTTAAAAATTTATCATTCTTGCCTAACTGTTGGGCATAAGAATTAGGCATTGGATTCTCCCTTCTTTCTACATTTCTACAGTATAATTTTTTAAAAAATATATTAGAAATTATTTTTATATAATTTATATTATTAGAATTATTAGAAAAATTGCAATTATTATAATATATTTTCTATTTTTTTACTTCCAATCAAATTTTGTTTTTTAATATTTCGATGACTAGAGGATTTATATTTAATATGATGAACCAAGATAGATTATTGACCATGAACTGGAAGGAGAAACGGTACAGGTGCCATATAATCCAGGATTCCAAATTCTGAGATTGGCAATTTTTTGGCAGATTTTATTATATATATGGCAACCTCGTTTTTATTACGTCATACATATGGAGACCTTTAAGAATTATGCAGAAAATTCTATTTTGGTAACCCTATTATTTACGTCATCGCGCACGTCATGAAATGTCATCTTGGAAACATTTCTTCATCGCCAAAAAAAAAAAAAAAAATTCAGAATTTGGCATCCTGGATTATACGGCACCTGTGCCGGAAGAACCTCTAGTTGAGATCATAGTTGTATTACTTTACCGCAATTCTAATAAAAAATATCTATGACATTAGATAACTTTTCATTTACATCACGTCATATTGGGACAGCGTCGTAAATGCGACTAGTCTACGAATTTGCTGATACTTCAAATCTCTTTCTTTGAGCGGCACTGCAAGTTCATTTAGCTAATAAAACGATTTCTTATATGAAGACCAAAGCATCGTTTGAGAAGCTATTTTCCATTGATTAAAGCCATTAACACATTGGTAATAGAACAGATGAAAAAGACAAGATAAAACATCCACTTTATGGTTAATTAAAATCGGCAAGGGCACTGGTGCCGTATAATCCATGATTCCAAATTCTGAATTTTTTTGGCGATGAAGAAATGTTGCCAAGATGATGCCATCGTGACGTGCGCGATGATGAAAATACTTGGGTTACCAAAATAGAATTTTCTGCATAATTCTTATAGGTCTCCATATGTATGACGTAATAAAAAGGTTGCCAATCGCAGAATTTGGCGCATGGATTATACGGCAAGGACGATTTAAATATTATAAAAAATTTCATTAATTAATAGTATTCTGAACTAATAATTGCACAATATATATAAACAATCTTTTTTAAATCTTTAGAGTAATACCTTGCTTAACGAACCTTAAATTTTATTTATTTATTTATTTTGTAACATTATTTCTGATTGCAAATCTTTCTTTTTTTGTTTCCCTAATAAAATTAGCGGTATAAATTATTAGAGCATTAAAATTCAAACAATAATAAACCAGTTTGGTTTGCTTGTCACTTGTCATTTTTTGCACATAAAAGGTAATTAATTAGGCAATAATAAAATGAGAAATTTGGAACAATTTTTAATTTCATCATTTTAAAGAACTTCATATTTAATTGGGAAGAAAATTAAAAATGCAAAGTTTTTGAGTAATATGTATAAAAACTATATTCGGAACATTGTTATTTATTTGTATTTTTGCATTTTACGAAGTATACTCATTAGAGAGAAAAACAAATTGTGACACTCACAAGGGAATCTCAAAACTATGAGATGTTTAATCATTTTAATAAGAGTTTAATAAGTGCCTTAACTCAAAGTAAAATAGTTAATAAAGTCATATTAATAAAAGAAAAAGAGGGATTATTTTATAATATTATCTGAATATGTAAATTGAGATTGTATAGTCATTTCACAATGTCATCCTTAATATTAGTACTTTAATGGAAGTAGAATTAGTGGATTAAATCTGGATAAAACCATTTCTATGAAAGTTAAATGAGTTCCTTAGTTCTCAGTGAAGTCACCTTTCTAAGGAAATAAACGAATGAACTCGCTTTATAATGCCATCTTATTATATGAGAATACTATTCCAAAGTAGCCTTATACAATATCATCTTTTATTAACTACTTTAATGAAAATCCACTAAATACTTTAAGCTTTAATGAAATCATTTTTGTAAAAATTAAATAATTGCTATAATTCTTAATGAAATCTCTTTAGTAAATGTTAAATGAGTACACTGGAACCTAAAAAAAAAGTATCACTTTTACAATGTCATCAATAAGAAACTTTATTGAAAGCTAAATAAGTAATTAGCTATCCATTAAGTTATCTTTATATAATAAAAGTTAAATGAGCATAATATTACACAATAACCTGAATTTGGATCAAGAAAATGTAATATAATCAGCAGGTCTAATTCAATCCAATTAGCTAATCTAAGGTGGGAAAAATTGTGGATTGAAATTTAGATGATTAATTAGCAGACAATATATACGTATCTCACACTGTTACATTATGAGGAATTATTAAACTGCAACATATTTAAGAAGCATGATGATTTTAAAATATAATATGTTTTTTAATTGCGTGTCCTTTCTTTTATATAGCGGATCCCTTTATTTCCTTTATATAGCTTTATGACCAAGTCAAATAATGTTTTCATCCGCTTCTTTGACTAATGTTAATTTAATTATACACTGTTTCACTGAAGGCTAATTACTTTGAGGAGGCACTTAATTGATCGGCCCACTGAAAACATACGCGTTTCTGACAGAATGGCTGCCTTCTTGATTGAATTGAATCTTCCGGTTTTGTCCGGGGCATTAATTTGCTAAGTGCTGTTCATTCAAGTAGTCCTGAAGCGCACGGCAGATGTAATTTTGAGTTTGTAACTGTGACTGCACATTTCAAAGACTTTGTATCACAAAGATAGGAAAGTGAAAAGCCAAATATTTGAGATGAAAGCGTTTCCTACGTAATGGCCTCGATGCTTTTGACAAGGACATTTAACCTACATGGATTTTTTATAGAATATTTTATTTTAATAATTATTAATATAATTAAGTAATTATTTTTATATTTCATTATTACTACAAATTTTTATTTAAATGGTTTAGTTACTTTATAGTTAGCTACATTACTAATTTATTAGTTTAGCCTATTTTAGTTATTTAATTGCTAATAAAATCGTGATGATTTATTAGTAATAATGGATAATCGGAAAGCAAATGCAATTCAGAAAATTATTTTTGCTATCCATAAAGTGGTTATTACTTCTACAACCAGTTGAGATCATGACAACTCTCATTCCAACTCTCATTGGTTTAAAATATCCATAGCATCAAATAATGTTTTATGTACGTCAAGTTACATTGAGAGAGTAAATCCTACGTGTCGACGAATTTGCTGCTTGCCTTCCAATTGCATTCTTCGACGAAGTTCCCCATCGAATGTCTAAGAATAGAGTCAAAGTTCATTTTATTAATAAAACGATTTCTCATATAAGGACCCTAGCATCGATTTGAGAAGCCATTTTCCATGGATTCAAACCAGTAACACGTTGAAAATCTAATACAAGGAAAAGCAAAATGAAAAAGACAAGATAAAACATCCACTATATAGTTTATTAAAATCGTCAAAAACGAATTAAATGTTTAAAAATTTGATTAATTAATAGAATTCTAAATTATTAATTTCAATATTTGTAAACAATCTCTTTTAAATCTTAAGACTAATGCCTTGCTTAAGCCAACATTAAATATTAATGTTTATGATATATTATTAAATTTTTTAAGTAGATATATTTTTTGTTTAGTGGTTGCTTTATCACTGCATACTATTTTTTGCACATGGGGATGACTTAGACCAGTACCTACAGAACTCTAAATTACTACAATCATCCAAGTCCAATTCACTCTTCGAACTTACGAACTGAAAGTAAGAGCGTTAGATATTCGTCTGCCAACTAGGTTTTAGTTCAATGAAAATAAATATTTTTTCTTGATAACATTTCTCATGCGCTTTTATAAAAAAATATATAAATTACATTTAACAAAAAACAATATATACATATATATTTAATAAAACAATATTCTTTTACATAGAATTTTAGAAGTTTACTAAACAACAGAAAACTTTTAATGTCATTACTTATTATTTTCTCAAATAATTTAGAGAATACGAATGATAGCCAACAAGTCAGATTTTCATTCTGTTTTCGTTCATAATGAAGATCGTGATGAAGTAGATTTTTTTTTAATTGAATATAATTATTCATATTCAACATTCTAAAGTTCAAAAGGTTAATATTTTTTCAAAATGTATATTTTTCATTACAAAATAAATGATGTTATAAGCAGTAAATTGTAATTAATTACTAAATCCAACCAAACGTTCGAGAATTAATTTTGTCGATTTATCCTTAAATGCATGCTTAAAAATTTCATGATTTTGGATATTGTTAGATTTTTCAGCTACACTATTCTTGAATCAATTACAATTCAACAAATGAAAAAGACTTATAACTATACAATTTTAATTATTTTAGTATAAAATAAAAATAAATCAGTTTTCTCCTATAAATGACCACATTTTGGAGTTTAAGGAATTAGAACGCACTGATGTTTAATATTCAAAAATACAGTTTTCTGGTATGTTTAATGTGAATAAGTTTGTGAAAAAATTGTGATTAAATTAAGTCTTATTTGAATAATGGTGCACTTTTAAAATGCAATATTATTAATTGAAACTAGAAGTGAGAAATATGATCTTTTAGAAACTGAATCTCTGTTGTACTATTCAGCAATCCAGTAGGATAATCATTTTGTGTGAAAAATGTTTTTATTTTACTGTAATTGTTCTCTAATATCATTACTAATTGATTACCAATATGTATTTATTGTTTTTAATTACTGTGTTAATTATCATATAATATACATTTTTTGATTTGCGGGAACTTAATTCTTATGATACTTAATATTCTCCTTCACAATTAGTTGAAGCATCTCAATATGCTCAGATAGATATTCTGTTGCTCAGTTGCTTTCAACCGGTACTTTTGTAAAGGTGTAAATTTATATAATTTTTCTCCATGGTTATAAATTATTAATTTATTGCTTTCACTACTGAGCTACTTAATTATTGCTTCTTACAAATTAATTTACTGCTTTTATTAAACAAACGGATGAAATCAGACAACATTCGTAGATTTCAGTGAAAAGCATGTAGAAAAAAAAACTTTCTGAGAAATTGCGATTTGAAAGAATATCAATATTTACTGTTTTTTCTCAAACAGTATTTACTATTTATTGTTGAATTTTCATTGTAATTTGAAATAAACCAAATGAGGCGGGGATAACTTTTGAAAGTTGCCTTTACTTAAGAAGTTATTAAGTATTTATAAGACGATACTTCCCATTTTATAGCTTCCGCTAATTTTTATAGTTTTCCCCTGCTTTTCATTCCTTTTCCGATCAGTGGCGTATTAGAAAAATCGAAAACACCTTTGTTACAGTACATATTTTATAGCCAAGGAACCAGCCCTCCATTCTTGATGAGGGGATTTTTGAGACCGTAACATCGTGGTATAAGCAACATTCAGTGAATTCAAATCCGCATTAATTGCTGTTTAACAAACGCTTTCATCAACATTTCAAATCGAAATATTATCTGTTTTAGGTTAGCCAGACTAAATTTAAGTCCCGACAAATATTCAGTACATATTTTATTTATTCAGATTAAAATATCCAAGTTTGTTAAAGAAGCTTTTTTTGCATAGAATTAATAAACAACGAAGAAATGTCTATTTTTTGCATCTTTTCCTGAAAAATAATTATCACCAGTTTTATATTTCCAGTATTACGTTTAAAAAATAATGAATACTGGTATGTGTGGTATTTTTGGTGTTGTATTACAATCAGTATTTGGATCTCGCTGGTTTTCGTCGTTTTTTAATATTTTTCTATCAATTAGTACTACAGACGCTATAGAATCTGAAGATTTAAAAAAAGCAGTTTATTCTGATTATCTTTGCAGATGTATTTTGAAAGGAGGGTCGAAACAGGTTTTCAAGCTATCCAGCCGTTTTATACGCTTAAACACAAAAGAAAACTGTATGATTAATAACTGAAGTGAATAAAATAACAAAAAATAATTTTTCATTTCTCTTTTCACACATTTAAATGTGTATAATGATTCTCCAGAGTCTAGACTAATAGTAAAATAATGATTTCCTGGTCTGGAGAGACGCTGGAGAATACTGATATCTAATTTAATTTTGGCACCTCGTCTTCTTTGCCTGCGTTCGTAGATGTTCTTCAAAAATTATTTAGAGCGACATTCGGGGCATGCGCAAGATTTCAACTAAGTTTACAAATAACAGAATAATTTTTAAACTCACAACTAATGCTTTGGGCAAAAACTCTCATGTCATTTTTTGATACTTTTTTTTTAAAAAAAATTATGCAGGGTAATTAGTAAGAACTTGGCCTACACAAAAGCATTAAGGTAATCTTAATAAAATAACCGTTATAAGATATTAAATAATCAGAAACATTAATTTAAAAATCACATAGTTATGGTTAACGTAACGCAATAATATAAAACTCAAATAAAACACGCACTTCGTCTTTTAATAACTGCAATTTGATTACTAATAACCAACACTGAAGCAATAACTGTAATTTGAAAATGCTAGCTCAGTCAGAGGCTAAGAGAAACAGAGCAACCGCTAACAGCATGAAAAAAACGTCTCATGGAAAAACAAATTCACTTTCTTATAGAAGAGGATTTTTTTCCCATTTTCATCTTACAGTTTGTCAGTTACTGTGGTTTTTTGGATGGAGTAGTCTACTATAGTGTTTTGGATCAACTGTGTGTCAACATTTTTTTAGAACTAATTCCTTTCAGTATAAAATGTAGATAATATTATATCAAATTTGAAAATTCCTTTTTAAAACCAACGAGAAAACCGATTATTAAAGCTATTTTCCATATTATTCGTAAACGATTTTTTAAAATGACGAATAAAAATTGTCGTTTAAATGACGTATGAATAATCGTAAACGAATAAAAATTTCATTAATCTCCTTCTATGGTGTCAATTTTTTTTTTTGAAAATATTTTTTAATAAATTTTATGATTCTATGCACACATTTTCGGTCGCTCAACGGTCATTTCTTTGTACACAATAGGTAAGACCTACAATAGGTAAAAGTAGGTTGTACACAATAGATAGATCAAGATCTACAGTTTATAGTGTGTGTGGATGCCGAACCATTACGAACATCCACATTCATGATGGAAGCTCTCAATGGCCTGGTTGGTTAGGACGTCATGCTCATTATTGGAAGGTAGTGAGTTCGAATCTCAGGCGACCAAAGATCCATCGTGTACGCTAAAGATGGTTGGGACACGTTAAAACTGGGCTTGGTCGCAATGTCCTTCAAGTGAAATGATATCTTTGGAAGTGGTAGGTCTAGTATTGGGGACCTTTAGCTCGGTCCCTGCTTCAAAATCATGAAGACTCCACCCGGCTTCTTCTATCTAACTGGTAGAGCCCAACTTAAGGCTAGGTACAGGGAAGCATATTGGTACAACAACAACATTCGTGATGGGAATTGAATTTATGAACCGTTGAAAATCAAAGTTGGGAATGCTATTTATTCATTTAGTTACCAATTCAAACTTGTATATTTTGAAATGCACGTCAACAATTTACAAGAACCTTTGATTAAAATAGCAAAACAATGAGAAATTTTATAAAATAAGAAATTAAAATCTTATTAATTTTTCCCTTATTATTCTATTTTAATATATTGATACAATCCCTTTCTTCCCCTTAGTGAGAAAGTTTGTCGTCAAAGAGAAAAAAATGAATCGCTTGAACCAGTTCATTACAATTCCGTGCACAACGGTTCTGATCCTAGAAAAGTTACTTTGTATCAAACGAAAAACAAATCGTTGCCACTTGGGACAAAAAATAAACTGCGGAAATCGTTTGCGATTTCATAATATGTCTTTTTCGTATTATAAGGAGCAGCGTTTTGATAGACATGGCTCAGTGAGCACGTACGAAGAACTGTGACGGTATGCTTCTCAGCGCATACAAATACAGATTCAGGCTCCCCTGTCCTACCGTTTTATGACTTCACTATCGAAATACCGGAATAAAAAAATTTTTAGAGTCGAACTCAATCATCTTTTTTGCAAGAAACGAGTTTTAATTATGTACTTAGCAAGTTCTTTCGTGAAGCCAAGTTTCTGTAATGCTCTGATAAAAGGCGTTACAAGTTGAGCATGCTGAAAAAATTTGGTGTCATCGAAATTTATTTAAACTGCAAAGAGCTACTTATAAAATATAAGATTAAAATATGATTTTTATCATGTTAGGTTAAAATATTAAACAGTATGGTTCACAGAAAAGGCCACATAGTTTATTTTCATTTATTTTTTTCTAAACAAAAATTTTTTGAGTAGAACTTCATTTTTTTTATCAAGAACTGATGGGTCTGTAAATTCTAGTGAAAAGATTGATGTAATTTTTAGGAGAAATATATAGTGATTTGGAAAATTAAAAACATTTTAATATAGAATAAATTCAAAAAAATTTATTGTTGGCATAAGCACGCCTTTAGTTTTGAGATTTAAAAGAGATTGTGTGTGTGTGTGTGTGTGTGTGTTCACAAATATTGAAATTATTAATTTAAAATTCTATTAATTAATGGAATTTTTTAAAATCTAAACTAATTATAAAGTGGATGTTCAGTCTTGTCTTTTTTCATTTTGCTTTTTTTTCCTATTCTATTGTCCACGTGTTAATGGTTTAAATCAATGGAAAACGGCTTCTCAAACCGATGCTTTGAACCTTATACAAGAAATCGTTTTATTAACAAAGCAGCAGATTTGTCGGCAAGTCGGATGGATTGACGACGCCGTCTTAAGACGATGTGACGTAGATGAAACATTATCTGACGTCATGGATATTTTAAATCAATGAAAATTGTAATGAAGCGTTATAGCCATAATCTCAAATTTAACAAAAGAAACAACCACTTAATGTTTAATAATTCAAAACATTTTACTAATATGGAATCATTTAGCTGTATGCTTGGAAACTTTTTTAATTGTGAAGGTATATTAAATATTGAAGTTGACATCGCATTCCAATACATATGGCGGCATGTTTGGAAAAGCGTAAACGCATTCATTCACTGAAGTGAGCAAAAATGTTACTGTTGTTCAGTTGATCCCATCTCTTCCGGCATAGGCATTTACAAGGAGTTCAAATCAGCATTCATTTTAGTTAATTACGAACATTGTAATTAAAATGTCGAAATAATAGCTATATTAATAAGCTTTTATTTTTTAAGGCTTATAAAATAAAAGCTTTTAAAATAAAAGAATAAGCTTTTATTTTTAAGTAAAAGAGTAAGCTTTTATTTTAAGTGAATCAGAAACCTACATCCTGATTTAAGTTATTCCTTTCCGTGCAATCTTTTCAATTTACTTCCAAACAAAAATTTAGTGGATTTTTTTAACTTTATTGATATAGCTATTATTGAATAACTTTATTGATATAGCTATTTTAGAAATTTTTTAAAAAAATTTTAGATGAAAATAATGCAGTTTTATCACGCTAAAACTTGGAATTTTAATACTACTCGATAATTTTACTGTAATTCCGATTTTTTCTGGTTTTGGTCAATTACTTCAATAAAATCATATTCCTAGGATAAATTGCTACAATAAATAACAGATGTTATGCTAGAGTTGAGTTTAAAAGTCTGCTCCACTATTGGGGAAAGGTGTTTTTTTGTGTTACTAAAAGGCAGCGGTTAATCGAAGATCTGTCGTGTTCCCTGGCTAACATGTAAAAGAAGCCGTGCTAGCAACGCCCTTCAAGTGCAACAATAGCTCTGGCAGCTTCTTGTTCGATTTCTAAATTACAACTTTCTAGGCCCTTCGTCCTCTGGACATTAAGATCTTGCAGAGTTGTCCAGACTAACCAATTAGCCGGGCTTTAAGAAAATTTCACAAATCTGTATTTAAACTGAAATATTTAATAACATATCAAAGAAGTATTGATGCTTTTAAAAGTAATTGTTCATTTAATATCCATAGCGTGGATCACTTAGGTTTTCCATATATGTTCATAGATCAAAATGCTTTTACCCGATAATTTAGAGGTCATCAGTGACTTTTTTGGAGGTAATAAACACTTCAAAATTTGCTCTAAGTGTTCTTATGCTAAGGTCTTCTCTGGCCACATTTTGTCTTGAGGCTCACCAGGTAGCAGTACCTGATTTAAGATCCCCTATTGGCAATGGACCTGATCTGTCCAAAGGGATGAGAAACAACAACCTGTTTATTCATTTCCTCCGGCTGAATACTTTTGAGCTGTCGATCGCTGATGGTCGCATTTCAAACTATCACTCTCTCTCGAATTAGAGCGACGGAATCGAAAAGTAATCGAAGAAGGATTGTGCAATCAAACCTTAAACTTTATCACTGTGCAGATTTATTTCTCCAAAAGTATCCATAAAATTAATTCAAAACCACCTCTAACATTCACGTGTAAAAGGAGTATCGAATTTGCGAACTGTTGAACTGACGGCAAGAATAACCATTCAGTAGCCAGCTCACAGATTTAAGCTGCAAGTACCCTAATACATGTGAATACGAAATCTCTGTTTGGAAACTAATCACTTTTGTATGGTATTAATTTTTAAAGGTACTTTTTGTACTATGCTTATGGTACTATTTCGTACAGTACTTTTTGTGCTGTTTACGATTCAATACTATCGAGGTACAAATCACTACTTGAATGAGAAGTTTGTCTGAATGTCCGGTGTGATGTGGTGAAAAATATTTTTCTGCTTTAAATGTACTGGCTTCCTCTTTTTAGGAACAGAAAAATTATACATTTTCGTTACAAAAATAATATTTAGGTATATTTTATGCCTAAATATATTTCTAAGAAATTCGTAAATTTGTTTATAAATTGATGTTTTTAATCAGTATGCTATACGAATCAGATACTGGGTACTTGAAACTGCAATTGAAAACAATAAGAATTTTAATTACGTTAATTAATTTAAAATTTTTCATTTTTGAATTTTTCTTTGATACTTCTTGGTAAACAATAGAATATATTTTTTCTTTATAATTTAGATACTTCCTGAAACAAAAAGTGTACGTAAAAAAAGGTTTCTCTTTCAAGTTCAATCGGCATCAAACTCTCAAGAGAAAACATAATAATTCAAAAACACACATGAAAAAAAATTGGTTACGCGAATTTCTCTTTAAAATTTGCATAATAATTTTGTATGTATCATAGTAATTGACTTGAAAATAATCTTGTTTTTAAGTATATTTTTACCCGATCCAAATTTTTCATCCTTAATTTGTAGCTATTCATATATAATAAACAAAACTTTTTATTTGAGACATTGATTTTAAAAATGTTTTGAATAGTTCTAGTAGAATTTGATGTTTTAACAGCAATTCAGTCTACAGTGGATTTTCTCGCGGTCTTTCACGATAATCCCATCAAGTAATCATAAAAAATATACATAAAAATGCTTCTCACAATGATTTAAAAAATTCACAGTTAATTTCTAATTATTGGAAGATGAAATATTACTTCAAATGAATCAGGAAAAATTGTTTTAAGGAGCCCTGCCAATCAGAAAACATTATAAAAACATATAATCTATAAAAACAGTAGGAATAATCAAGATTCTATACTTTTACTAAAATAACACAAAATTATTAAAAATATGCTCCGAAAGAATACTATCGGAACGAAAAATAAATTATATCAACAGCTTTAATAAACATTCATAAATAGTGTGATCTTTTTTTTAAAAAAAATATAAACTTATCGCCTTGAGAGATATAGCTTTATTAGATTTAAATAAAGTAAATGTGATTGTAATAAGCTCATTCAGAAGGCCAGGACCCACACAGGGTTGTAGTGCCATAGTTGATTGATTGATTGAAATGTGATTGTATGCGCTTAGCAATCAAAATTAAAAAGTTTCTAATTTTTTAAGCTGAAAATAAGTTTTTAAAATGTCGATTCAATTGTTATTATTCTTTAATTTGCATACATTTTATATATATATATATATATATATATATATATATATATATATATATATATATATATATATTCTTAGTTTAATAATATCACATTTTTAAAATTAACCTTCATTGTAGAGGTAAATATAAAGAATTAAAAAAGTAACTTTCATTATGCTTTATTTAAACAAAGAAAAATGAAATTTACAGTCAAACATAATTATCGGTATGAATCAGTTTTTTGATCGATAATTCATTTAGATAAAATGCATTAACTTCAAATATTTAAATTTCATTTGCAAGAATTATATTTATTGATCAAAAAAAAAAATTTTATAAAGATTCTAAAATTTTAGAAAAGTGCAATCACTTCATGTGAGAAGTATATTACTATCAAATTTCTACAGATTTATCCTCAGTAAATCTGAAATTTAGGTAGAAAAATTTTCTACCTAAATTTTACTTTTAAATATCTAATAATTTTTAATTGAAGACCCAAAAGATTTGACCTGGATAATGTTCTTGGAAACGCGTATTTAATCGATATCAAAAACAGATAGCCCTTAAAATCGCGAATTTTTAAATCTTGAAGATTCGTGGTTTTGTTTCCCAACCTTGCATTTATGAAAACTCTCAATATTGAAGGAAACTGAAGATGTAGGCTTCAAGCTTTCAGTACAGTTGCCTATTGGAGTAGGTGCTTGAGAGTTTTCAAAGTTCTCTCCTTAGCAACATGTGGATACTGCACTATCAACAAAAGGCCCTTCCGGAAAGGAAATTGCGGCAGATTTTTTCCCGCTGCTCTTGAGCTGCTAAGTTATATGCTCAAAAATTACTTACATATAAACCACTTATAGAATTTTACGAATTATGTAATAAATAAATATTGAAATCAATAGGAAATTAATAATTTATAAGTAATATAAGCTAATGATATTTTATATAATAATTATTTTTAAATACATTAATATGATTAAAAGAAAATAGTTTTGATAAGTTATGACATGCTAAAATATATATGAAATAAAAATAACATTAATAATAAATAAAAAAACGTAATAAAGTAATGCTAATATTAAATAATTCTTAAAATATAAAAATTACAATAAAATAATAAATAAATAGGCTTAGAAGTGAAGAATACTTTATGATATAATTTATTTAATGTATAAACACTATTAGTATATTAATACTATAGTACTATTTGTGTGAAGAGAGAGAATAAAGAAATAAATAGTAAAACATTTCTCGCCTAAAAATATGCATGTTTTTAAAAAACTTTGATTTGCTGAAGAGAAACTATGACAAGAAACAAATATTATTATTTCTTAAGGGATGAAGAAAACAGAATTGAAAACTCGAGCAGCTATCGTCCGAGACTAAGTAGGAGAAAAATAGCCCATTTTGAGAAATAGCTTTTCATTAACTGGGAGTTATATCAATAATAATGAAAAAAATTTTAGTGTAACAAAAATTTTGAAAGACAATTTAATTGTTAAATTCTGCCGTTTTATATATTTTAATATCAATTCTGGAGAGTCTATTATTACTTCAAATATTAGAATGTTACCTGTTCAGATAAATAAAACTATGAATAATAATTTAAAATTATCAATAATTTGTCTGTTACCGTTATGAATAGCATAAGAACATTATTTTTTTTAATAGTGTTCTTATGCTATTCATATGTTAATATTTTATTAAAAATACGGATTCTTTTTACATTTTTAATATATTTTAATTTAATTCCTAACCAGAAAAATGTTTCTATAAGTATTCTAAAAATTTTTATTGGAGAAATGTTAAAAAAATCATGTTTAATTTTAAATGTTCAAAATTATATAAATACTTTTGATTTTATATTATAGATAGAATTTATGTCAAATAATTATAATAAAAGAAAGTTGAATACATGATAAACAAGTAAAATAGTTTTACTGTTATACATAATAAAACCTCAAATTTTTCTATAATAAAATATTACAAGTTCTTAATATTAATTAAAATTTACAAGGGAAGAAAAGACTGAAATGTTTTAAATTATTTCACTGTGTTTAAAAAAGTAGTTATTTATATTTAGAATTTAAGCATTGAGTAATTTTACAACTGCCTGAATAAGAATGATTAGTATCATTAATTTAATAATTTTTTAAATTATGGACAGTTAATTGCTTATATAATGCAAATATTTTATGAAGCTAAGAGATTTATTCGATTATTAGATGTTTTTATCAAATAACAACCAAATAAAACAAGATTACTCGTCTTTTAGATTACATGAAATTAATTATCAGGGAATATTGCAAAATGGATTTTGTGTAAACATTTTAATTTTTTAATATTTTTCTATATTTAGATGCAATAAATTGTAGTAAATTTGATTATGCTAATCGTATGTTAATTATAAAAAATGTAATGAATTTTGAAATTATTAACATAATCTTACGAATAATTTTAGTTATAAAATAGCTTTGTGATAGTTTACAAATCCAATTTTGTTAAAAAAAAAAATTAGTTATATTAAATTAATAACTCTTTATATTAATTCAACATAAAGTTATTATATTAATAGTACATTAATAAATGAATAAATGCTTAAATTATTTCTGTGATCATTTATTCTGTTTCTCAATTTTCTCTAATTTACAAAACTGTATCTGAATGTAAATTTGTAATGTAAAATAAATCAAACTGAGCAAACTTTTTGAACTTGAGTGTAAAAATGATAAAATGAAGTTAATTGACTTTAATGATAAGTTATCTTAGAGTAGCTAAGTAAATATTTGGCTTATAAAATTAAGATACTGTTATTACAAGCATTGATTGAATGCATTTTAAATGTTTTAATGTGTTAATATATATATATATATATATATATAGCTTGGTAAAACTTCTTATAATTTTTTTTTTATCTAAAGAGGTAATATAATAAATGCTAAAAGTTTCGTTGTTTAAAATATACATTTATATATTTAAAAATTTATTCATTTCAATATAATATTTATATTAATTTACGTTTTTTTTTTTTAAATTTTAGTGTAAATATGTATGTTTTTACTACAAAAAGATATGTATTTATTTTCAATTTAGTAAAGAAAGGATATTACTTAATTTTAGGTTTAAAATAACTAGACATATTTAGTTTTGTATTAAAAACGTTGATTGATATAACAGTCCTTTTTTTGTGCCAGCTAGGCTGACAATATGGGGTGCGTTGCTCCACATTTTCATACTGAATCATATTTGGAATGGAGTCCGACTGCTTCAGTACACACATGCCATTGGGACCCGCTTATAGGGTAGGCAACCTTCACACCTCATTCATACACAGAAAGGACAAAGACAGGATAGATAGAGAGAGAAAGTACATCCATGCTCGAACCCAGGTATCCGCAGTCAGGCACTCTGACCACTAGACATTTCTTTCACAGTACATTAAAAATAATTTCTAAATGTTAATATTTAAGTAAATAAATTAAATTGATGAACTCAAACATTAGAAATTAAGATTTTTGAGTGTGATTTAAAAAATATTTCTTTCTGTATAAATTTGATATCACTGATGAATCTGTAATTTTATATTGAATGATTCTTTTTTCGAAGAATCTGAATAGTTTTCTAAAAAAATAATAGTTTTTGAAAAGTGGCAATCGCGCTTGCGATCATAAAAAAATCGTCTAGAGAATGAAACTTTTTAGTCTTTATTCCATTTACATCGTCTACCTAACGGTCACTGTTTACCAGATGGATCACATGATAGTGGTAGTCCAATAACCGAGCCAGTTGGTTGACCCTGAGAGGTTTTAGCCTTTTCACGACCTGAGAGTTATAAGCATGAATTTTATGTATTTCTCTTCGCGCTCAGATGATGAAAGGCGCACTTCTTCGGAGTAGAGAAAGCAGACATGCCAAAACTACGTCAAATATTTTACATAAGGCACACTTTCCAGCATTTAATGCATGTTATTTAGGGATTAGCATGATTCATAAACTAACAATAATTTCTTTCTATTCATTTGCAATACTTGTTTTCTTAAAATTTATCAATATTTAGTTTAATGTGTTTACTTGATGTAATATCAGAGTGGCTATAACTGAAAATTCATTGAAAAATGGTTACATTTTCATTGGAACGGTAGAATATATTTCTACATATTCAATGAGAAAATCAAAATATTATTTAGTTTTAATAATTAACATATTAAGTTTTAAAGCATGTTTGCTTAATGTAAATTTATAATGTATTGAATAAACAAAGTGTTGTTTATTCTATACACGTCCCCGTTAGGCGGTTAGCCGAAAGCGAAACTGTCGGTGCTCTAGCATGCTTGGCATTCAGTTTTTCCGATCCACTAGAAGACTGAATCGACTTTACCCAACACGAGGAACCAGCCTGGACTTGTTATACCCTCTAGTACGAATTACGCCATTGTATGTGTGTATAAATACATTAATAATCAATGAGGAGTATCCAGACAAAAAATGAGTTTTTTCAATATTTTTTTATATTCTTTTTTTATGTGTGACACTATAGAAAATAATTTGAAAAATGACGGAAATTTTATTAAGGTTAAATTTATGTCATTTGCATTGTAGTTAACTTATTCTTTATGGATTGAAATTTAACATATTTAAATAATTCCATACAATACGACTTGAGTGATATTCTACATCCTATTTGAAAATGTTGTAATTTTTAATGCATACATATCTATATAAAGTGAAACGTTCAATAAAAAAGAATAAATACTTTTATTTACCGTATAATTTCAATTAAAAAGCCATGCATGTTTTTGTATATACCGGACCATTAAAATAATTCCATCACATTAAAATATTAATACGTTATTTGATGGCCATATTAGAAACATTTAGTGACAGAATATATTATGGAATTGTTTGTTTGTGTCGCGCTCAACGGTCATTTTTTGCACACGAGGGCTAATTACACCGTAACCTACGGTTTAAATTGGATTCCGAACCACTACAAATGTCCATGCCCAAGGTGGGATTCGAACCCACGAACTGTTGGACCGAAGGCAAGAGCACTAACCATTCGGCTGCCAGATAGACTATATTATGAAATGTATGCCTCTATAAAATGCAATTATAGAAATAAATTCTGTTCATTTAAAGTAAACAGGAAAAAAAAGAAATAGCTGCATAATATTGTGTTATAGATTTTTCGTGATTACTATATCATTAAATTTGGATTAAACTGCATAAAATGGGATGGGAATCTCACTGGCATGATGTCTCGAGAACAATTTAACGGGAGTATCGTGAGAAAAATAAGAACACTTCTCAATTTTAATGCATTTTATCATGCGTTCAAACCTAGATAACATGGATGGTGGAACGAAGCATCGCACTACCGTCGATAGGAAATTAAGCGAGTGATTTATTTCGATACATCTCTCAAGTTGCTTATTTCTAGCTATTAAAACTGATCAACAGAGGAAATTTCCTCATGATTTCAAACCACGAGGTCAACTGAAGGGGATGATAACTGAGATGGCACGTTAAATGACAGGGAGGAGATATAGAACAATTCCGCGGCTTATAACATGATTAGGTTTCCTCTGTAGAATTAGGTACCCAGTTAGTTGAAATACTTTTACTTCATGGCAGAATTCTAGGAAAATAATAAACATATTCCATCGAGAGTAAAACTCAACGCGTTCTTTGATAAATATGCAAACGTCGTCAAACATCCTCACTGTTTTACCCTCACGAAGAGACGTTTTACTAGGATTCTTCCTTTTTACACACGAAACATTTCAATCGTAAAATTATTGAGTTTTATTTGCTTTTCATGAATTAGGCATTTTTTGTGAGAAGGATATTCCAATAAATAAAGTGTGTGTGTGTGTAATTCTTATTAAGGTGCACTTATTTTGAGAGTTTAATTTTATAAAATAAGGAAAAAGTTGATATTTTTTAAAAATTTTTTTATATAAGTATAACAAGCAAACTGATAAAAAAATAATGCTCAAAACTAATAATTTTGGCTTTAGTAGGATTAGATTTCTGTTCAAATCGGTGGAAGCTGTTGATCTGGTAATAATGACTCAAGCAAAGGGCTCGAGTTCAACCTAATCTGATGCAATGCGGTGCACTTGCCCATTACGCCTATGCCTACCACCCACATTTCAGGCCTACATTATTACAAGGACCTCTATTATAGTCCATCGCTCCTCCAATCCCTGTCCTAACTCTCAGAATATATCGCTATTTCCTGCACTATAGTTGTCTAACACATTGCCAAGGGCCAGGTTATGCGTATAGCATTCTGGGTATATATATATATATATGCGTGTATATAAAGGGGCACTTGCCTGCTTGCAAGGATAAGATGTCAGGGCAGCCATCCACAAAGGTATGTGAGCCTTTTTTTCAATCGATGCACTTTTTATTAGTGAATTTAAATATTTTATTCGTAACTATTTATCGCAATGTTTCATGAAATTCTACTCGCGCACTTCAGAGAATTAATTTTTTATGATGGACTAGATTCACTCTCTTTTGAGTTTAATCTCAAAAGAAACATTTTTTTACAAGTCAATATATATTTCGATATTTCTATACACATTTAATAGGAAACTGTACTGAAATCTTAAAAACACTTATGGTTTGCAGTTTTGTATCTTATTGTAAAGTTCTAAATATATATATATATATACATATTTTTATTTTCAAAGTCTTGTTTATAGTATAAAATACATGACTTATATAACAAATAATTTGCAATGAAATCATTTCCAGAAAAAACTATCTTCCATTATATGAATATTTTTCCTTCGTTAGGCAAGATCCTCCAAGAAAGTAATGAATTAAATGTGTGTGTGAGAGAGAGAGAGGGAGTTTTGAGTTGTTGCCAACCGCGTGACCGATATCGATGAAGAAATGGAAGCAATCAAAAATGCTAACAGAGTTTATAATCGTTGTAAATATTTGTAGAATTTACTTTCCTAGTTATGAGTAAGATTTCACTTGCTCAGTCTGAACTGAAAACATTTGGCTAAATACTATCTGTGTTCATTGTTCTAATAGCAAAAAGTTTTAGTGCTTTTTGAATATAAAATTACGTTAATTTTTAAGCCAGAAGCTTTGAAATATATTTATGAATCAATAATATTAATTATTAAATAAAGAGCATTTTCAGAGGGATTGAAACGTACCAATAAATATATTTTAAAAATAAAGCATGCAAAATAAATCGAAATGATTGATGTGTCTCTTAGTTACTAAAAAACCGGCTTAAATGAAATTCTTTGATATGAATGTTTGAATTTCTTCAAATAAGAAATTCAATTCTAATTTTTAAACAAAATGCAAATTAAATACATATTTCATTGTACTTAATATTTTTAAGGAAATACAAATATATTACTTGTATCACATTAATTTTAGAGTATTTCAATATTTAACTTGATTCGATGATTTTAACACAAGTTTCGTCATGTTGCTTAAAATATCCGCTTCATCTTATTTTAAAAATCCTGAGAAATTTAAATTTTTACTTCAATAAATTTTCTCAGAATTATTAAAAAATATTCACTATTCATTATACACATTCACAATTATTTAATTATCCTTTCTTTAGGAAATTTTTTTGATAACAGTCATTTTTCTATGTTCAGTTTCTAAACATTCACTTATTACTTCTACCAAAATCTTTCTAAAAAAGAAATAAACAGTAGAAAATAACAAATTTTTATTTAAAACTAATAATCCTTCAAAATAACTTTGGGTTATTTCATAATTTATACTGTAAATTTAATCTATTAATAGCTGCATGTTTAAATAAATTGTTCCGACGTTTTTCCGGATTTCCCAGTCGTCATTTAAAAATATCTAAATTTATAATAAATAATGTAAAAATTAATAAAATATATGTAAAATGAAATACATGCTGAAGCTGAAAATATTTAATTAAAAAAATACAGGTAATTAACATCTCTGCAGTCAAAATTTTGTACAAATATATATATATATATATATATATATATATATATATATATATATATATATATATATATATCTATATATATTTAAACGATTACCAGCAGTTTTTTACAGTTTCTTTACAATTGAGGAAAGTTTTTTTGTAAAGAGCAATGAATTTCTGTCTTTAGAATCAATTGTAGTCAGTGAGATTAAAATAAATAATATTTTCCTCGAAAGGAATCCATCAATTCATGAAATAAATTAAATTCTTAAAATTTTAAAAATAAAATACTGCTAAAAAAGTGGGAAAATTCTTTCGCAACTATTTAGTTTCAGTGGTTAATAAAAAGAGAACGTATTTTATCAGTTTTCAATCTCCATAAAATGAACGATCAATTATTCCTTTCCCCCTCCAAAAAAAAAATTCGAATATTTTTGTACTATCTTCTCAAATTTCTACTAATAACTGAAAGCATCTAAACAGTCAAAATAAGAAAATGATGATTTTTTTGTAAAAATTTCTGAACTACAAATTAATTAATACTTAATGGGGAGGGGTTGTCCTCTTGTTCATCGTGAAGACGAAGATTGTAAATTTTATAAGACATTTACCAAAAACATTTCATTTTCTGGTGAAAAAATTAACAGAAAAGGGAAATTAGAATTTATGTGCAAACAATTCAACTAATGCTGTGACGAAGTAATCCGCGCGATTTTTGTCATGACCAACTGATATAGCTTATTTAGTGCTAATTTTTTCATTAAAAAGTAATTATTTTTAAGCGTCCATACAATGATTCAAATGAATAATGCACAAATATATTTAAAATAATGTTCGAAAAACATTAATCTCAAGCAATGCTTTTACATCATTGAAAACCGGACGGGGTTTTGTTTGTGCATGTGTCTCAACTGTCATAACGTGGTTAAGTTTTCCTTCTATTAATGTATTTCCTTCCATTCTTAATTTTTTCTGATATAGTAGCCAGTTTCTTTCAAACTATTAATCAAAAAAAAGCGATAAAATTATTAATTATTAATTGTAACATTTTACAGTTTATTTAAAGAAACTGCGTTTCATCCTTTTATTTATTACTTAATATTTTGTTATTTTCTGTTTAATTTAATTCAGAATATACTTATTCCCTTTTATTTTAAATGGAGATTTATTGGTATTTATAAGAAGCCAATAAGATTGAGATAATTTTAATTTTTCAATAAGAGAATTAAAAAATATCCATTAATTTTATTCTATTCAATAAGAACGAAATAACTTTAGTATTTAATCGATTATGATATTGATAATCATGAAAATAAACTGCAGATACTGAATAAATAGTTTTTTTATTTGTAATCAATTTAAGTACCCTTTATATTAAGGCTTTTTTTTAGTTTTCTTATAATAAGTTTTCGATAAAAATTGGAAAATTTGTTTTGTAGCTATTCTTCTGGAATAAAAATGTTTGATTGATCTCTAATTTAAAACTTTTGTAAAAAAAAAGCAAAACATTCAGTTTTAATTATTTCCAAAACAGTTACTGTTAAGAAATGTTTAAAAAACTAGGAGCGTAAAATATATTATCAGAGAGAATCAGGCATGTATATATAGACAGAAGGACTGAATATTACGCGACACTTCATTATTTTCCGACTTTAAAAAGAAAGATGGCTTTTGTTCGCGCTGCAGTGGTTACGCTCTGAAACAACAGGCGTTTCACTCAAGAAATTCTTATGACTTTTCCATAAAAGCAGTCTTCTTGAAAAGTTTCGAGCGCAGTCTTAAATTATGAAGCATTTTAAAATTTTTCCCTTCAATTACTGGACTTGTTGCTTTTTCTCTATAGCTACAGATGTACAGGTAGATGAGAATTTGTTTTATATTATGATTGTTCTATATCTGTATTATATATATATATATATATATATATATATGTGTGTGTGTGTGTGTGTGTGTGTGTGTGTGTGTGTGTGTGTGTGTGTGTGTGTGTGTGTGTGTGTGTATAGATACATAATACTTTGATATTTTGCTTCTTGTTCTTGATCTATAGCTGTAGATACAAGATGGATGAGAATTTGTTATTTTTATGTTGCTATTGTTGATAAAGAGATCGATAAATATTTGATTCAAAACTTATGCTGAACTTATACTTTTCTATTGATCAAAATAAATAAAACTTAAAACTTGTGTACATTAGTTAAAATTTCAGTTAAATGAACTATTTTATGTCACTTTAAATGAGTTCATTTAACTTGCATTTATTAAGGCTACCGCGGTCTGGTTGTCATTCGATTGGTGGAAGGTAATGAGTTTTATTCCCGATGCATCGCTTTCCCTTATGGCGATTGAATCAGGTAAAATTAGTTGATTTCTCAATGTCATCCATGCGAAATGATATTTCTGATCGTGGCAAGAATGTCTCACGAATCTTCTGAATGGTTGCTGCATTTAAATTCCGTAATTTAATCCAGCATCCTTAGCGTGAGTGCCCAGTGCATACATCATTATCAGTCTTGAGTTTAGAAGATCCGCTCGAAGTAGAGCAGGGTGAAATTCCGACAAATACTATTCATTAGAATAAAAGGAAATTTAAAAATATGAATCTTAATTAACATATAATGGTTATTTAAAAAAATCATATATCTAGAAAATAGTAGATAGATAAAAATGTTCGATATATAAATGGAATATATTTTTTTTAAATTATATGGAATTATTTATATTTTAAATAAAAAAAAAAGACTACACTTAAAATATTTTAAATAAAAACGTTAGAGATGCCTACTTTGATGTGTTTGAATAATATATAAAGAGCACTTACCTATTTTTTTTATGTCTCGTACATTTCCTAAAGAAAAACTTACTTATCATTCTCCTTAAGATAACCTTGGATCTGAAATGAAACGTCCATTTGATGGATCGATTGCTCATGACAATTCATTATTACGTTTTAAATTCGTCTGTAGAGAAATCGGCGGGGATAAAAACTATTATTTACAAGATGCCATCGATAGCTTCAATCGATTCATTTGCTTTTCTCAATTCTACATCTTCGAAACGATAATATGTGAAGACAAATTAAAACCATCCATCCTCTTTCTGCGGATTGAAGTGACTTAAAACATGGGCTGGGATCATTTTTAATTATTTTATCTAACTGACAATGTGTGATTCGTGTTTGCAGGAAAATATTTTAGCACAAATCTGAATTTGTTCCTCATTTCTTAAAATTGTTGTTTACTCAGAGATAAATAATACCTGGTTGTTAAGGTTCTTAAACTACGATTTAAGTACAAGAATATAAATATGCTAAAATGAATAAGAGTTTATATGCAGCAGAAATATAAATGCATTGTCAATAAAAGGCTAATTCATTGCATCCATATTTAGCGAAATACACAATTTTAGAATTATAACACATGCAGAAATTGATTGTACAAAATCTATAAGTTTTGTATAGATCTTATTCGTGTAAAATAATTTAATATGCTTGCTTTTATAAATTTATGCACTGCAATATCTATATCTATATCTATATCTCTCTATATATATATATATATATATATATATATATATATATATATATATATATATATATATATATATATATACACACATACATATATTTATGTATATATATACATATATATATATCATATATATATATACACACACACACACACACACACACACACATATATATATATATATATATATATATATATATATATATATATATATATATATATATATATATATATATATATATATATATATATATATATATATATATATATTCATGTATAAATTATGAATGAGAGCTATTTATATTAATTCTGTACAATTGTACTTTCAGTACAATTAATACAATTTAAATTTTTCACGAATTAAATTCCATATTAAAAGTAAAAATTGATAGGTATTCCGTTTCATCCCAACGATAATATTTAACGCCATCTTTTTTTATACGCATGTTTTATTATAAAACGGTTAAGAAATTTTCTCAATATTCTTCAATTATTGAAAATTCTAATTTTGTGTTGTTGTCTAAAAAGCTGATTTTGTGCTTGCTAGTGATAAGTTAAATTATTTAAAAAAAAATTAAAAATAGTAAAACAAGAGTCATGAAATGAAGATAACAAAAAAATATTTACAGTACAATTGCTCCCCTGCAGTCAAAACACTGCCAGAAAGTTACGACTTTTTTTTATTATCAATTATTATTTTTTCTATTTAATTCAACAATATTGTCCGATGAACATCCAAATTCAATTTTCTTAACAATATTTCTCTTTGCAATGTAGTGTTAAGCATTTAAATGTATATCCTTCTAGCAATTCAAAAATAATTCTATGTGTGTCTTACAGGTTTTGAAATAATTAACTAACAAATCAATTATTTAATAATATAACAACCATTAAACTAATAAAAATTACATTATATTGATAAAAACTACATTAATTTGATAAACAACACATTTATTGAATCCCCGTACTTTTTTTTCTGAATAGTAATGAAATAAAACGCATTTAATATTCTAGGTTTAATTTCAAGATTTAAAAAATAGAACTATTATTTTATTATTAGTCCAGAATACCGAAGGGCTTACACATGCTGCAATACCTATTTTTCAAGAATTCATAATTTTATGAGTAAACTTTAATCACTTTTTAATGCTAAATAATTCACTTTTAAATGAATTATTTTAATGCCTTTAATGCTTTTACGACATGTCTTTCCTTCTGAAATTTCAAAATCATAAATCTATAATTAAAAATCTTTTTTTTTTTTTTTTTTTTTTTTTTTTTGCATTTGAAACAAAAAGAAAGCAAAAAGAACAGAACATATCAATATAAGAATATCCCTTTGTGTAAAGACTATAAATGGGAAGTAAATGAGAGTATTTTAATATAATGTCTACCGAAATAATTCGGGAGAACATAATTTCATATTACTGATATTATTATGAATCTAAAAAAAATAACATAATCCTTATTTCATCTATATTTTAACTTTAACAGAATTTTTCTTTTCTCGGCCACTGTCGATCGAATTAAATGTCCTACAAGTCGATGCCACTGAACTACACTAGAGCTGGAATTGTACAGCTAACTATACCAGTGTAGAACAGTACAGGGGTCAGTGTAGAGTGACATAACTCGAAACTGTCAACAATTAAAAAATTACGGCTATTGGCTTGTTCCCCCGTCGCTTGACAAGAGGCCGGTCTCCGGCGACCGCCGCGACGGGTTCTCAGCCGCCCGCTCAGCCACAGAGGAGGGTAGCGGTTTCCGCGACGAAATTTTGCCGAGACCGGCGAAGGCCTTAAGCCTAATTGCAGTAGGAAGTACCTGTGATGCAGACCTGGGAGGGTTCGAGCTCACCTGATCGAACTGAGCTTTATCGCGATGGTGTGAAAGTGAGAGGTACATCAGTAAAGTCTGGGCCATCCCTTTTTTACAGGGAAGAAAGTAGGGCATCTTTGTCAAACATATTTCTTTACATTGCTTGCTGTTCTTGAATTTTCACTTTCATCGAGCTTCTTATTTTGTAATGTATAAATCATGAGGTAAATATATTTCATTCGATAATATTAACCGGGTAATAAATTTTGTTTCCCAATTTGATTAATATTATTTTCCAATCAGAACTTCATATCTTCAAGGTATTTCATACAGATGGACTGCAATTGATATTATTCCTAAAGCTGAGAAACTGATTTAAAATGACATATATTCCACGATATTGATTTAGATTGTAAGCTTCAATTTCCTGAACATTCTAAAAAATAGAGTCTAAGAATGTAAAATTTAATATAAATGCGAATGTGAAAAATGTCGAGATTTCAGTATTAAGATGCTTATGGAAAACTCTTTGCATCCTGAAGGAATATAGAATTTATAATTTTCAAGCGAAAAGAAAAAGACTGTTTATAAAGTTTCCCTGAAAATGTTGTGTTTTCAGCGCGTTTTAAATCTCGAAACAAAAACACTGGAAGAAACGCACTTGGAATTCTTTTGAAAATAATACATCTGTAATTTCGAATTCAGATAACTTAAGCAGCTTAAGAGAATGAAATGTTTAAAATGAATATTATTGTTGTATTATAGTTTATATATTTTTTACATGATCAATTCAACCATAGATAAATAACTTTTAATGAAACAATTAATGCCATTAAACAATGTTTGGAAAATATTTTAGTGTTTAAGAAAATTTCATTATAGTTAATTGATTATGAAAATGCATTTGAATGAATTAATATATATAGAATTTCTTAGAAAACCATAAATATTAACATTCAAATTTGTTAATAAACTTGTTTATTTCGTTAGTTAAATTTTTTAGTAAAATAATTCTATCGCGAGAAAAACTTAATAATTATTTTGAAATTATATTTCTCTCGCTGAGCTAACGTGATTTATTTTCTCTAATATTAGAGTATCTGAAACAATATTTTGAATTTAGTTTCAATAATTGACATTCATTCTACTTATTTATTATTAATGTATCATGCAGCAGTTTTTGTTAGAATGGGAAATAAAATAATCCTTCACTAAATGAGTGATAGAACCACCATCTACTTAAAGAGAAATATTTAAAAACAAAATTCTTTAAATAGTGATCAAATTCTGTACTGATAAAATTAAAATGAATTATAAATCCTTAATTTTATTGGTGAGATTCAGTGCATATATATCAGTGCATTTAAGATTCATTGCATTTAAGATTCAGTGCATTTAAGATTCAGTGCATTTAGGATTCAGTTATATATATCTCATGAGAGATTATATAAAATAAAACGATATACTTTTGTAAAGCAATATTATATGAAATGCAATTTCACTTAGGTTTAGTACATTATAATTTTATAAAGTACTTTTATAAAAATTTTATTACATTATAATTATATAAATTAAATTCCTTCTCAAACTAAGTTAATAATGAAATTGAATTCTGGTAAACTTTGCATTTTTATGCTAATTCTCTATTTTAAGTATAGTTTTAAAAATAGAATTATAATGTTGAAAATAATTTTATAGCACAAAATAGCATTGCTTATGTCGGAAAAAATGTTATGAACTCTATTTCCTCTTAAATGATTCATGTTAAAATAAAATGAAAATTAATAGTTTAAATTACGGCTACCTAATCTACACAGTATATATACAATACCTATAAATTCGTTTACAATTGCTATTGACTATCGAATTTCTTTTTACAATATATGTCCTGCATTAATCATACTTAAATACTCTTATAATTAATAATTCGATTCCATTATAATAATACAGTTCCTGTGTGTTATTTATAACTATATAAATTCTAGTGTAAATTAACTAATAAGTGAACTTCTTTTAAAACATTTTCTTGCATTACGTGCAAGGAAAGAAATCAATCATTTAAGATCACACATTTTATTACATCATTAAGAGAAGTTTACTTACTGAGAATGCAAATAAGTAAACGTCCTTAATTGTATTTCGCAAGTTTCCTATTTTCTATTAAGATACTGTAATAAATATTCAACTTTATGTAATTATTAAGAATTATAAATATCTAGTTATATATTTTGTTATGTTATATAAAGTACAACGATTTGTTAAAAATTCCACTCGCAAGCATTAAAAGTTCTCAAATTTTAACGATTATATATAATATATATATATATATATATATATATATATATATATATATATATATATATATATATATATATATATAATGTTTGCGCATCTTCCATTTATTTTTACACAAAAACACTTTTGTGCGAAGCATTTAAAGGCAGAAAAATGTGTTAGGATCTCTCTCTTTGAAATATGTGACAACAAACGTTAAATCCTGAGTATCCGATAGACAAATTTTTATATTAGGATATATATTCTTGTCACAACATTATTTAATGATCATAAAATAATTACTCTGGTAATATTTTAATTAAAAGGAATTTAATTGTTAAACAATTAATTTACTTATTTAATATCTGAATATTGAATAATTTTTTGAACCATTTTTATTAATAAAAATATAATGACAAAGAAATATTTGTCATTTTATTGAAAGAATAAAATAACAAAGAAATTTCTAGCACATTTAAAAGATAACTTAGGAACTTGAATTGGAACTTTTCTCTTTTGCTTTCAAATGTTTTGTTTTTATTTTTGTTTTTTACAATTTTTATTGTGTTTTTAATTTTGTTCAATGCTTAAAAGCTAGACGTTTTAAGTATAATTTTATGTTTCGACTAAGGAAAGGTATATTGCTCTTAATTTCAGATAAAATCAATAGTTTTTAAATTTTTTTATAGAAATCTATAATTACTTGTCTCTATATAATGTGTTTAGTTTCTAAATTATCTTTTTTTTAAATACAATAATTTACTAAACTGTATATTAACTATTATAACTATACACCTTTATTACACACACAGGTATATATAAATCCACTCCTTTTATTTAGCATGTTCTAGAATTTAACCCCTGTATTTCATTTGCTATCCACTCATCTTTCAAATTCTAAAAATATTTTTCTTTATTCTATATTTCTAAGTTTACAACTATTACTGAAAATGATTTTTTGTTAAATTTTAACTATCAATAATTTTGTTAATAGAATTTGGAAATATGCAGTTTTATGATATTAACATGCAAATTTCTCAAAATGCTATAGTATTGCAGAAATTGCTAATTCATTTTGTTCGGGCATATAAGAAATATTAATAAACTCCTATAATATTTTCAAAATGGTTTAATGCAGGAAGTTTGATAGCAAAATATTCTTTCTTTGTAAGATTACAGCAGCAATGTTTAAATAAATAAATGTTCTTTAGGAAACAAATATTCTTAAAATTTTATCGTACATTTTTTTTTTGGAATAGTAAATATTTCTACGTAATACCGTTACTGAATATCAATTATTTTCATAAGCATAAAAAATTTAGAGCAAAAGAAAATAAACCTAGTAATTTTTTTCGAGAAAAAACTTTATTACGTATGTTTGAGATGTCCCCGTACACCTAAAGAATTCTGTAAAAAATTATTTTATGATATATTTTACTATTTAAATGAAATTATCTTCTAAAGAAGACCATTGTAAACAATGATTAAAAAGTAACCAAATTTAAAAATATAAAAGTGAAGTGAGATAAAAATGAATTTCTGTCTGATTGATGATTTTTTTTAAATTTACCACCTTACTCTTAAAAAAAAAAAAAAAAAAAAAAAAACATTACATGTCACAGAATAAAATGTTCACCTATTTCTGTCGAATTTCGAGAAGGAGATCAAATAACTGACTTGTATCTTAAAGAACATTATGCAAAAGTGTTCCACCGGCTGTTATCAATGCTTCTCTAGACTATCACGGTAGCTAGTTATGTTAAAAATTTAGCAAAGCTTTTTCAGTGCTAAAAAATGATAAGGAAGCAGTGCAATTTGCACCAGATGGTCACAATTTTTATCTGCGGCTAAAAAATCAATGCCACTTACAATTGTCGCCAATTTGCTAAAAGTTTAATTTTTCTTTTAAATTGTGAATGATTGTTGTAATATTTTACGTTGAACACGTCTGAATTGATGCATTGGGAGATTATATTAGGACTTACTTAAGAGAAGTTTGTAATCTATGCTGAAGTGATATTTGATAGTATATTCCTAGGGAAAAATTTTCCATTATATCCTCTCTTAAAAAAGTAGCATGTTTTTTGGGGAAGAGTGAAAATAATATAACGTAGATACGATGATTTCATTGACTCAAAATTTTATTTTAAATCTAATATAATTTTTTTTTGAAAAAATGAACTAAAAAGTGATAAGCAATGATAAATAAAAATGCTGAACAAAGCTGAAGCTAATTGGTGTAAATGATTGTTTGCTAATAATTTTGTTGGTTAAAAGGAGCATGTGGCGGTCACAGATCACCAAGGGCAAAAAACAGCCAAATACAGCAAAATTTAATTTTGTTTCCTTGGAAAAAGGTACAATTACAGTAGCTAAAAAGTTTCATCCAGAAATAAACATTGGCGTTTAAATAAGTTTGGTCAATAAGGGATAATTATTAGTTCATAAAATGTAATTATAAAATGTTTGTATAATTTTTTAGTAGTTTCTAAAAACACAAGGCTTTTTAAAACAATACTATGATGCAAACAAAAGGAATATTCACGACAATAATTTACAAATTTTGTCTTTCTCGTTACGGCGAGTATCGTACGAGTGTATAATGGAAAAGTACCTGAAAAGGTGGGAGAAGATGAATGTGCTTTTTATTTTTGGAACTCCAAATTGCAATCCAATTTGGAACTGCAGTTGTCAGGTTTTCAAGAGATAGAAGGCCAAGTTGGCAGCCGAAAATTGGATATTCTCCCCATTTTATCAACAGTTCATGGATTCAGTTGCTGATGCGTGCGGTTTGGAATTCACCTTCAATCGTAGATGCCTATCAAATTAAACATAGTCTGACACTGATATTATAGACAAACTAACCATCGAAAGATGAGATTTTTAAAATTCGAAATACACCATGAAAGTTTAACAGCTTGGAAATTTTAACAGTTTGATTGTGAGGGGTAGTGTAATATTCTTTGCCCCTTTTAGTTTACGTAATTCATTTAAAATTTTCCTTTATAATGATAAGCCTAAATATTTGTAAGTTTAATACTAATTGAGTCATAATGTATTCCAGTACAAATTGTTCATGGGCTCAACGCTACCACTATATGCAACAGAACATTCAGATGCTTGTCACTAAGATACGTAAAAGAGAATAAATAAAAATTTATGTTCAACATAAATTCATTCTTTTCTAAGCTTAATGATTCTGAAACAGATCATTCTATTCTGCCTAACTGACAGAGAAATGACTATTGTAAATTTTCACATGTAAGTGATGTATTATTGACTTCAAACAATTTCTGGTAAAACAAATATTTTCAATCCACATTGTAAATGTTGCAATACTAGATATCCACAGTGAATAGTTTTAATGATTCCATAAAATTGAAACAGTAAAAGCTATAAAACTTAAACAAATGGAAAATATATTAGTGATAATTAAAGAATAAAGATAAAATATATTACATTTCAATTGTTGAAATTACTGATTAAAATAAAAGTTTTAAGATTTAAATGAATATAAAATAAAATACCTGAAATTTTCAGCAATATTACGTAAATTTATCAAAAAAAAAAAATCAAGTGAAAATGTATGAAATTATTCATTTCAAAGAATAAAGATTATATTAATAAGCAATATACATAGACCAAATCATGCAAAAGGTTTTTAATTTACTAATAATATATAACGAATTTAGTTTTAAAAGCATTGAGATGGAGACTATAATCGGGATTAGGTTTTATAACTGGTTTGTTATTGTAATTCAGAAAGTGAAAACTATGCACAATGTGAGTTACTTCTGAATTTGTGCGTGGTAATATTTTAAGCATGAGTATGCATTTTAGCCATTATTTTTTAATTTCAATGGAGCCTTCAAATTTTCTGAGTAGAATTTTTTATCCTTTTTAAGAGAAGAGTCGATAGCTTAGACATAAAAGAAAACTAAGGGAAAAATTTTGTTCTAAATCTAAAATTTTCTAGTCTGAAAAGGTTTTTAAAAAAATGAACAAAATCCACTTACATTAAGCACTAATATTCCTACATTTTATTGTAATATTTATATCTCATGATCTGCTTTTAATTTAATTGATATTCTGAATCACAGGTCAGCTTGTTTTCATTCAGAAATTTGAGAGACGAATTTTCATCCGTATGGGAATTTACAATGCTTATTTCCTTGGATGCTTTCCGTCTTGAATTCTGAAATGCTTCTCTCTAACACTAAGTTAAAAAAAATAACTTAGTGAATAAAAGAATTTTTTAATCAATTTAAAATTTTTAAAAAATGTAAATTTGATTTTTGAAGTAAAAATAATTTTTTATGATTTGTGTTTTATATCATTAATAGGCTTAAAAAAGTTTCATTCGAATGCATAAACATATTTTCTTAACATTTCTTTCCATATATAAATGAAATTATCAGTTTTGCCGCGCAAATGTTTATTTTTATTAAAATGTTTGTTTCTTTATAATTGTCTATTTTATATGCTTTTTATAAAAAAAAAATATTATTCCACTTGACTTTCTGTTATGGGATTAAAATACACCATGTCAGTAATGTTAACATGTTTTTAAGTTATGTTACTATATTATATGTGTGTGTGACTTATTTATTATTATCTCAGACAACAGTAGTCCCAGAGAGGTTGAAATATTCTCTCCATACGATAAGCTATTTCTTCTAATCAAAAATAAGAAAACATTTTTTCTCATGGTTAATTATTTATATATAAATGCTTGGATATTCAATTTTCTTATAACATAAGATTTTTACTGAATATCTCTTGTTTATAATTAAATGTTATTTTCCCGCAATGTGCATCTATACTTTTAATGCTACTTTCCATTTATTAAAAATATGAGTACTTATTTCTGAATTTCTTGTATCAAATATATTTTACTAAAAGTTTCTTTTTATCCGAGAGCATATTATACATATAATGCATTTCTACAGCTTTTAATAAAGAAATTTATGTTACCACAAAAAATAGGAGCTTTCGGAAGATGATGTTTTATTTTAACATAGAATGTAATGGAATGGAATTCAAAATTTTGGTATTTGTATTTTTTAAAGAAATAGTTATAAATTTTGCTTTTTTATTCCAGGAATAACTTAATGAATATTTTCTGTCAGAAAATTGTAAAAATAGGCAGATTTTTTAAATAAGAAATATAATAATTTGTCCCATTAACTTATTTCAAAACTATATCTTGTACATTGAGTTATATATCAGATATATATATTTCGAATTTGATGTATTAAATAATAGATATTGTGCAAAGGAAATTCTTTTTCAAAGTCATTTAGGAGTTTATAATACTTGACAAAGTATCTTCGTTTTGTTACAAATAATTTTCTTAATCAAATTCAAACAGTGAATCGAAAAGAAAGGCGTTTGGTGTGTACTAAGGGTGAGCAAACAGGAGTTATTTTTCCTGAAGTGGTTAGTAAAAGATCTTGGTTGTGAATCTATTCATAGAATATCGATATATTTAATAATTATATATATATATATATATATATATATATATATATATATATATATATATATATATATATATATATATATATATATATATATATATATATATATATATATATATATATATATATATATATATATATATATATATATATATATATATATATATATACATATATATATATAATATATCGTATATATTCTATTCATAGAATATACTTATTCAAATATACATCTAAATATAAGAAAAATTTCAGGGAATCATAACTTCTTTTCTAACTGATATGATGAAGAAATTCAAGCACAATTTTTACGAAAAACGAAACAACAGAAAGTATCTTTCAATTAGCATATAGTGTAGTAGAATTAAATGTAATGTCGAATGTATAGAATTAATTATTAATTATTATTAAAAACTATCTGGCAGGACTAAAGTTTACTTAAATGTGTATTATCCTCATTAAGGAATATCCATTTTCATGTAAATTGTTGGCATAAAAGCATTGCTATAGGTTGTGCAATTACTTGAATTTTTTCTAATCTTAATACTTTCTAAATCTTAGAATATCTCTTTAGTTCTAGGGTCATTTCTTTTCTTAATGTCACTTAAAATACAAATTTTCTTTTAACTTTCATATACTTTGAGTTGCATATAAATTTAAAACGAATTAATAGCATTAGTAATTTTATCTTTACACTAAACAGTTAGCTTTTTAGTGCCATTATAAAAATAAGTATAAGAACCCTAATAAGTTCATATTATGTAATTTTTTATCGATTATATATTAGTAATTTATTCCTGTGAATAATCTCATTAATTATTTTAAAAGTGCTTGCTTTCTATTTTATTTTATGGATGCAATTAAAATGATTTTAAATTAAGACAATTATAAATAAAATTATTCAAAAATTAAAATTGGTCCATTATTCGATGAGCAGGACACTTTTAAATCTAATAAATAAAAGAGTGAAACTTTTTCAGAACAGATAATCACCGTGGAAAAACAAAAAAATATGGATTCATCATGATTCTTATGCAACTCTACAGCATATGGTTATGCATTAAAAGTTTAAGTAAAAAAGTATTTTAAAAAAGAAAATATGAGTCAATTTGTTTCTATGCTTATGATATTTAGAAGCTGTTAAACGTTTTTCTTAATATCATTGTCAAAAAACTATAATGTTGGTAACATTGAAAATTATATTTATTTGCCATTTATTTATTTCCTAAAAGATTTGAAATTATGACAATACACATAAGAAACAAAAAATAAATGTGAAAATTTTTGTTTTATTTATATTCGATTTAACTTTTTTTTAATTATTCTAATTAAATTGAAATTGCAATACATTTAGAATTACTTAAAATTTACCGGCATACATAATAATGAATGGTATTTATTTTTATTCATTAGCGTTACACGATTTTTTCAATTTTTATTTATAATATGCAGCAAAACCCTCGTGATATCTGGTACAAATACTTATATCGAAATTGAGAAGAAAATAGTAAGTATAACAATAACATTACTGTATTTTTATAATTTTTGAATGATGACTTGTGTGTATTTAGGGAGTGACATTTTGCATGCATATTTCTTAACTCAAATTTAAACGTTAATTGCAGTTCAAGAAAACAACAAAATACAGTATTGATTATTAAAATTATTGCACCTGGAAGAAAAACAAACAACAAGATTTTTTTCCACAAATGTATTATATTGAAACTAAGAAGTAATCACTAATTGTCAGTAATTGTCAGGAAAATTAAAAGCAAGCATGATGAGAGGTCAAAACATTTCCTTTTGAAGCAGGCTGGGGAGTCAGGGAATTTAACGGTCAGTTGCCCACTCAGCTTCGAGACGATACAACAATTACTTGACCGCCATGTGGTGACACGCCAGTCATTTGCCAGCCTTTGACCAGAGGTTTACTGTTGGTTTGAGATCAGGAGAACTTGCTGGACAGAGCAACAGCTGAACATCTTATTGTTGCATAGAAAGATGGTATAATACCAGGAACATGCAGTCTTGCTAAAACACATCGTTTCTCTGGGCTCGAGAGAAAGTTGTTGCACCAGTTTGCTTCCCTGTACCTAGCTCTGAGTTACCTGTTAGATGGACCAGAAGCTTCTGCGTGGAGTCTTCGTGATTTTGAAGAAGATACCAAGCAGAAGACCTTCAATACTTGACCTGCCACCCCTAGAAGTATCATTTCACTTGAAGGACACGCCCAGTTTTAACGTGCCGTTTGAGCGAAAATAAGAATTATAAGTGTTAATACAATATAAATGTAATGGTCATGGTTTAAAATTTTATCTGAACAAGAAGTGACTCAGAAGTGCATCCAATGGGATGCAATATCATCTCTCATGGTTATGGACGGCGATGCAAAAAATGCATATACTTCATGATGCTAACAAACATAGAGGCTAGCATTATAGGCCTTGGAATGTGTTTTTATGACATTCCTAAATCCATATTCATCAATAATCACACCTCTGAAGGCGTGATTACCTGTGTTGTAGGCAGCGTAGACCACTAATGAGCAAATTGATAATTTCTACAAGTGGAGTGTCGAACTGTCCATGCAAACGCTTACTATAATATTGTAAACGAACTCATTTCTTGACTCAAGACTCATGATGTATCTGTAAAACCTTTTAACAGGTATTAATTATATCCTTCTCCATGGCTTTAGTGATTGTAACCGCAGAGATCCACAGCTACATTCCACTCAGGCCACCTGAATTCATCAACATTAGATTATGAAGACAGCATTGGAATATCGACTTACGCCAGCGGCCATACGGTGTATATGAAAATCTTGATGCAATTGGAACATAATTGACAAACTAATCAGTAAAAAGTAAAATCGTTTGATAGGCCATTTAGTTTTTTTCATATGTATTTAATCGCACTACATAAGCAATATGTCAGCCACAGTAACATTGCATTTATATTGTTACTACAGTACGAAATACATTTATAAATCCAGTACTTTCAAGTTCTTAGTTTAATATTGGTGCATATAATTTTTTCTGACTACCATTTTTTTCATTAAAAATGCATGCGTTATTTTCGTTAAGCTCCTTTTCTGCTTTGCATTACTTTTTAATTGCGTTGAATTTTTACAGCTGAGGTCGCGCATGAAATTTCGCGGGATTTTATTTATGGGTTATACCTATCTACCGCACAAAAACAAATTTGATTATATATAAATTCATTCATCATAAAAATCCATTTTATTTTACAATGTCATGAAAAGGTATTTTAATGATCATAAAAATTCCCTTTTCAACATTTATTACTTCATGAAGTATTTTTTGAAGAACAGCGTGAAAACACTTTCATCTTTCTTTCATCATTAACGTCTTAAATAGTATTCTTTCAGCGTATTTTTTATGCCAAAATTTCTTATTTGAACACCCCAATAAGCGAACAAATTTAGGTGCATTTTTTAAACTGAAAACTTGATTGAAATTTCTCAAAGTCGGAATTTCGTTTGTATAAAATTTCGATGAAATTTCAATAAAGTTCTTTACATAATGAAAAATGTTATTGTGTTAAATGCAATTCTGATTCTGCTATGAATCTAAAGCATGCATGCACTTCTTCATTTCTATTTAATGCAAATCATTCACTAAAGAATATATATAAGAAATATTGAAGGTAGAAGTACTGAATGTTTCATTTATGTTTTCCTTCTACACAGCTATGCTAACCTTTTCACGGAGACAATGACTTCGATTGGTTAATCTATACCTAGAGTTCAGGAAAAAATTTGCGGTTAGAAAAAGTAATCTTTTTTAACCAAATATACTATTTGTTTAATATGTACTAATTTTTTAAAGATTTTTAACGATAAATATATTCAAGTCTTAAAGATAAATGAAGTGTTGAATACTTGAAGAGACTTCCTATCGTTACAGTTTTTAAAGTCCTTTTATTCGAGCTTCGTTTTGGATGTTGCATATTTAAAACACCATAAACTGTTTTTTTTTTTTTTTTTTTTTTTTTTTTTTTCAAAATTTGTAATCTACACATAGAAATATAGGAAAAGTGGAAAAGCAGAGAGCATACACATTTTTTTCTCCCTACTATGAGACTTAGATGAAAAATTTAAAAGTGAGAAAGATTAATATCCATTTTCGAAGCGAGCAAAGTTCCGGAACAGTGTGCGTCTCAGTGTAAGCTGTTTTACTATAAGTTTCAAACAGTATTAACTGATTTTTAAACATGAAAATAAAACACAGTTTGTTGTAAAAGAGCGAAAGACCAAAACTCTTGATAAAAATTTCCATCAATTCCTTTCTCTCAGTTCTTCACACAAGCATTTGGCAGACGAATAGAATTAAAAAATGTGCTTATATAGATTTGTTCCGAAACTCCAAAAGCTAAATGACCAATAATTTGCTTAAATTTTACACAAAAGTGATATTTTTTATTTTATTTTTTATTATTGTTATAGTTTGTTAATTGTTTACTTTTTTTGTGGCTGCAGCTTATAATGCAATCATAATATAGTTCATCAGACAAGTTATTTTGCAATTGTATTCACAATGACAATAATTACTACAACAATAATTTGGTTTGATTTTATTTGAATCCATCCCATCGCCAAGAACGATAAGCCCGATATGAAGCTACCTGATCTATCGCCAAAAGCGATAACCTGAGAATATTCTAGTAACCTTTTCATTTTTCAGCTTTTAATGAGTTGTACAATCAGGCTGCACACATTTTAAAAACAAAATATACTTATTTTATCAATGTTTAAAGGAAATAAATAAATTATGTTCAAATTGCACCATGCATACATTTTTTCTTTTGCACTCACAAGTTTTATGGTTACCAAACATAAAAAATTTATCATCATTTTTTCCTTTTAACGCCAAGAGAGAAATTGATATAGAATTCTAACCGAGGCCTAATAAAATAAAATAACTTTAATGAAACATTTTAATATATCGTGAATAATTGATTAAGTTTATGTTGTAGAAAAATGCGCAGTAACTCTGTGTTTTACTAAGTAAAGAGAAAATAAAATAAAAATTCTCTTATGCTTAATGATGAAAAAGATGAAAGTTTGTTACTATAACATTACAATTTATCTGGAATGCTTTAATTGCTTGTCTTATGCATCATTTTATAGCTAAATATACTTTTTTTATGTTTTATGTCACATCTATTTATTATTGCGATTTTCTTTCAAAAACATTTCTGAACATTTTACATTATTATAAGAAAATTCGAAACATCTATTTAAGTTAAAATTTAACTCCAACCAACTTTTACTGCAAGGATTCAGCCTTAAATTTATTTTCAAAACTTTTAAATTCTCAGTTCGAATAACAAAATTGAATTAATTGTTAGATTATCAAACTAACCCTTTATTTGAATTTGCGTAAAAGAAAGTATAAATATTTAATCAAAATTTATATCCATTTCCCATTTATTTATATCCTTTATATGACTAGTTTTTCTTAATTACAGTTGAGGTAAATAAGTCAAAGAAGTACAAAAATTCGATATTTTTTGTACTTTAAAATTTACATACATTTCATCAACATATAAATCGGGAACCGAGATTAAACATATGAATAAAATTAAAATGAAATTCTTTGATATGCAAATTTTCTAATTTTATGCGTCATTTTCAATAAGAAATAGCCTTCATATTAAACTACTTAAAAAATACTGGCCTCATCCTAAGTACATGTACATAAATTGTTCTAACAGCTGACTGAACAAAGCAGTGGTCTTCAGTTCAACAGATCTCTCTCGTTCGATATACATATATACTTAAATATATAAATATGAAAAATGTAAATAGTATAAATATTCGTGAGAATGTTTTATATTTCTGTTTAATTAATCGTTTTACTGTGTCATCCCAAATTTATATTTGTGAAATAATCCAAACAACGTTAATTGTGTGAAAATAACGATTTTCAGAACTGAGAAATAAATTTGTAAAATATAATACAGCTTGGGGTGTTCTTTATTAATATTTTTAGCTGCTTGGCATGATTTGGAAACATTTTTGGGGCCAACAATTAAATAAGACAGCCTTTTCCAAGCTTCGAGTCAGTAGGACCTATAAAAGCCAAGGAACCTTAGACTCGCTATTCTAAAAATCCTCCAAAGAGAATGTTCTAGGTACTGCTGAAGAAGGGTCAAAAAATATCCTCACCAAGCAATAAGTGAGTAGAACGGCAGTCAACGTTTCTCCAGCTCCTGTTTAGTTTCGGTAATACAGAAACTGCGAATTCATTTTTAATCTGTGTAGAAACTTCCAACTGAAGTTCTTTTTGGCTGAGAACTGTGAATGAGGTTTTTGCCTAAAAGAAAACTATTATTATTTCGGCATTATCAAGCCCTTGTCGAAACGAAAAAACTCGAATACAACATGAAGAACAATAAAACTAGAAAAAAAAATTTGAAAATCCATGACAAAAATAAACAACACTATGCAACACATAGGATAGGATATCTTTATGTGGAGGGAGTTGATCAGCTATGCAAATTAAACACTCTTTTCTGACATGCACGAAGGACATAAGATCTTCGAGCAGTTCCCCCGAAGAAGGAAGCACATACATATTTATGTCAAAAATTAAAGTAAAAAAAATCATAATCAAAACTAAGTAAACAAACCCACTGTACTACAAGTATACTTTAAATATGTCAATACCAGCAAATCAGAATGTGTATTTAAATATTATAATAAAGATAAAATTTCCAAAAGTAAATTTAAAATAAATATAGTTGGGAAGAGTAATTTGAAATATTACTAAATTCAAAACGTAAAATTAATTAAGAAACATGCAGTAAATTTAAAATTAAATTATATTTAAAGAGATTTAAGGTGAAAATAGGTGTTTTTGGGATTTTTGTAAGAACTTCAATGCTTGGGTGGCCCTTCCGTAGTTGTAAAAACTAAGCATTACTTCAATCGATTCCTTACTTCCTACATATTTTAAAATAAAATTAATTCTGAAATATTAGGTCGACTGCTATGAAAAATAGCGGTCAACCTAATATTTATAAGCACATTGCTATTTTGAATCTCAACTGTATTATCTGATAAGAATTTTGTGAATTTCAATGAGATTTTCCCTTTCACAGATTGATTTCCATTATCTTGTTAAAATATTACAATCCTGAGCTGTGAAACTATTTTTTGAAATATAAATTAAACTTTCTTTTTATCAAGAAACCATCTAAAACTGAAAATGTCTTTCAAATTTCGTATTACTTCATATTCTTTAAATGGATATTTTAGAATTATCCAATCATAATAGAGGCTCGTATTATAATTCTTTGGGTTGTAAACGTTCTTATGTATAGAGCATAAACAACACCGACTCTGATTCTATTTCAATAGCCTCAATAATAGGTATCGCACAATAATAGGTACAAAATCACGAATAATGACAGAACATAATCATTAACATTTGATTTGGGTTGATTTGTGTATAACATTTGAATACCTTACTTCCTGGCGCATAATTTGTTCATTTTGTTATCATTCGATGACAACTGAAATCTTGTAGCCACTTTTAAATGAAAACTGCAGTATATTATGATGGGAAAAATTTCTGATCATTTTATTTTTATCTTGTACAATTTAATAGTACACTTTATTTTTATAAATGAAACACAAAACACGGAAAACAGTCCTTTTTTCTTCAAGAAAAAGGTTCTCCGGTGGTAGAAAGGATTTGCGAATCTAAAGTGGATTCAGAGTATTTGAAAAATATTCCTTCCTACGTATAGTATTAATTAAAAGTAGGATTTGTAATGTTCAAAAATAAAATTATATTTGCTTAGCTTATTGGAAACTGTTTTGTGTTTAGTTTATTGGACAGTGAAAGATTTACCATCAAAATGCCAAGATATGTATAACTGAACAGCTGCAGATCTTTTTGAGCGCTCTCAGAAAATAGATTCATCCTAAAATTGTTGTGAGCTTGCATTGAAGGGTCGCACGGAGTGACTTTAGGAAATGTTTCTGTTATTCATTTCCATGTATTCATGCGCAAACCAAATTAAAAGTTACAATATTTATTATTAATGTTAGTACTGTAGTCTATCTGAGACTCTTTGGCCTTCGGTTCAACAGTTCGTAGGTTCGAATCCAACCTTTGGCATGGATGTTTGTAGAGGCTCGGAATCCATTTTAAAGTGTAGTTCTCCGTCTAATTAGCCCTCCTCAGCAAACCAAACCAAAGCTGGTTCTTTTGGTGAAAAATGTGTATCGTCGGGTTGTGGAGAGATCCCTTGATTACTTTTCTAAATGGAATTCTAATCAGGATGTCTGTAAACTTGAATTAGTCCACATAGTATATCTCACCTAACCAACTTTTCCTTAAGTTTTTGATAAAAAAAAATTTAACTTAAAAATAGAATCATTTTTTATGCTTCGTAAATGCGAACCCTTCTCGGTAAAAGTTAACAATAGGTACGCTCCTTGATTCTTTGGAGATTTTTTGACGCCAAGATATTACTAACAAGGTGACTACACAGACAAAACTCAAGACAAAACTAGGGTGTCCAGGGTTACCGGAAATTGAGTTTTATATTAAAATTTTTCGCCAAACCAAAGGGTACCCGATTGTACACCGAAACTAATTTCTCTCCAATTTTTAAAAGAAATGGGAATGAATCTTGTCACACATAAGCAGTTTGTCAAATATCTTTGCACAATATTAATAAAAATCACAATAATGTAAAAAAAAGGGAAAATTAACTATTAGAGTGCTCTCTGAATTTGATATCGGATCGCCATTTTAACACGAATCATAATTCCTTCTACTTTCATGAGCTCATGAACAACGGAGCTTAGAACAAATTCTCGCCCTGGGTGAGTAGGTGGCTGAACGGTTAGCATCCTAAGCGTAACAATGCTTCACTCTAGCTGTTTGTGGGTTCGGTTCCAGTCTTGGTTTTGATGGCAAAAATCTGAAGTCACGATAAGATAATTTAAATTGCATATTATAATAATATAAATATGACCTTAAGTCAGCAAGCAAATTTCTGCGTAAGCAGTTAGCCAATGTGTTTTAGAAGAAAGGTTATGAAAATTACAAAATTTGAAAGCTTTTTCAATCTAAAATGAATTAGAGTGCCAATTTTTTTTTTTGCATTCGTTTTCTTCTCTCTCTCTTTATATATATATATATATATATATATATATATATATATATATATATATATATATATATATATATATATATATATATATATATATATATATATATATTACTTATTTTTATTTTTTACTTATTTTTTAGTATTCCTTAAATCTAAAAGTATTTAACGTTGCAACCCATCTTATTGACTCAGGTAAAAATGAATGAAAATTATTTCAAAATTACGGAATTATATCTATTCTATTTATTTGCAAATGATTCCCCATTTAACTATCATTTTTATTCCATTCATCATTCACAAAAATTAATCTTTTCAAATTTTCATTTTGCAGTTTATAAATGATTGTAGAGTCTACATTTTTGTGTGAATACTTAACAGCATTTCTCAAATTGCGGTCCAATTGAATTTGAGTGTGTTAAAAAATTGAATTTCTTATTTAAATATTATACTTTTCATTCACTTTACATTTTATTTATATGTCATACATATTAGTTGCATTTATAAACTAACTGTCAAGTTTTACAATGAAAAATAGTAAATACTTGTTCAGGTGATGTTGTAACTAAGAGGAGACAAAAAAAAATTCTGCAAACTACTAAAATAATGCAGAGAAAATCTAAAGTCAGTAATACAAATATGCACAGGTATTGCTTTGAGAATTGAAATATTCTTTCTTTCTTTCTTTTTTTTTCTTTTTTTAAGTTAAAACTGATTTTTTAACTACGATGTAAATTTTATTGGTGGTATACTTTATATTCAATAATTTTAAATTTTTGAATTTTTTGTTTTTAAATCGAAAAAGCTTTAAAAAACAAGAAATTTATCTCTCATATTTATCAAAGAATATGGTTATATTATATTTAGTATATTTAATTATATTTAATGAGAGATATATATTTCTTTAATGGTGTCTTTATTGAATTTAACACCTTTCTTTGAGCTTGTTTAACATATCGCGGTGATTTTATACAGCAGTTTGGGTGAATAAAACATCTTTTTTTTATTAAAACATTTATTTTTGCTGAAAATCATTGAATTTTATTTTAAGTTTTTCAATTACTCATCCATCTACACATTCTTTATAAAATAGTATCAGACAACTACTATTTTATAAAGAATGCTGACAGATAAAAAAAACAGCAATATTGATCTTAAAAATAATTGTTTTTTATTATAAATATATGCAATTTATTTAGTGTTCGTAAGCTATTCTTGTAAATTTTTATTTAAAACATATAGGTTTAAAATGTAATGGTTTAAAATTCTTTCCAACGTTATTTTTTAAAAATTATTTACACAAACCTTTTTTCCCGGTAAAGGAAAAATTATTGAAAATAAATTGTATGAGGCCATTAGAGTCTCATTTTATAATCAAAAGAAAAAAAAAGAATAAAAACCAAAACGTATCAACAAATTATTTGAGTTAATTTTAATTGAAAGATACTTTTTGTTATAGTTGTATTATTTTTTTTACTAAAGCTCTTCAGTTTCAATTTTTATGTAATTGGTTTTCCCTTGCTAAACTCTTTTAGGTAAATTGTTGCTTTTTTTTGTCAGACTTTAAACTTTTAATAAAAATTATTTCATGACCAATACACCAATTAGTTCAATTTACCAATTTGAATGTTTTTTTATTATTTTTTTATATGGGCCTAATTTTTTTTATATATTTTGTAAACAATTGCATTTTAAAATATTTAAAAAAATGATTTTTTATTGTCTTTTTTGTGAACATTTAAAGTAGCCGCCTTGTTTAATTCCATTTACTAAGTCTACTGAGAAGTTCTCCCTGTGGTTTTCAAATAGCTGAATTACGATGAAATGAAAACATCGCATAAAAACAGCATGAAACTTCAGTTTTCTTTCTTAAAAACCAGGGAATGATGAATTTTGCATTTTCTTGATTATTTATTTACCCATTTATAATCTTCTGAGTCACTGAATGGAGGGCATCCCTCTTTTAAATTTTACGGGTCCTGTGTTCGATTCCACCTCACATGGTAATGCTTACAATAGTTCGAGATTCATTTAAAATTGTTTCTCCTGGTAGGATCACTTCTTGTTTGTGTCAGGTTTGAGTTCTACCCGTTAGGTGGGAGCTGCTGGCTGAGAATATTCACAAATTTAAAAATAGGAAACGGGCAGAAGAGGCTCCCAGTGACCAACCACCTCCAGAAGTATCATTTTACTTGGAGGACGTTGAATGCACCACGCTTATTTAAGATACCCCCTCATTCATTAGTGATATGACAGGTCTTCGGTTTAATCGGGATTCGAACTAACTGTCTTCCGATAATGGGGCCCTGATTGTGAAAATGTTCATAGAATGGCAAGCCAAAGGAATTTTTAACATACTGAGCTTTTTATTTGAGACAAAAAGAAGAAGTTTTTTTTTCTATCCTTAAACTTTTCAGTGAAAATATTAATAGTTAAAGTATCTTATAATGCGTTTTTGTTTAGTAGATTATTAACTTCAAGAGAAAAAAAAAAAGACTCCGTGCCTATCTGAGCAGCCATTACTCAAGGCGTTAGCTGCAATTAACGTGGAGAAACTGCGTGATTAATGGTTTCGTAATGATCTTACTTCCCAAGTCGGCTTCTTTTTAGGAGAAGAGAAAACTTTCGGAGTAGCAAAAAATTAGCTACATTGTACGAGTTATATAATATTTTTTAAATGCAGATTGTCAAACAATGTCTGCTCTTATTCCGCTCGCCAATCTCTCGACAGTACAAATTGTCCCACCCAGAAGTAAGGAGGAACTGCTTTTATGCAAATTCTGCGCAAGTCATTCGTCTTTTATTTTCTCTGTCAAACACACAATAAAAATGTAGTAATTGGCCAGAAGACATTATAAAATGTAATAATATCTTGCAAGAATTATTGGCTAGTTAACAAATACACACTTTGCCATATTAGCGCAAAAATGCGTAATTCATTTATTTCATAGAATAACTACGGTCACTTAAAGAATATAGCAGATGAAACATTTCATACTTTACTTAGTTATTCTATGCATTAACTTACGATGAACTGTTAAAGTAAAACAGAGACAAAGTTGTTTTATAAATAAATTGATTAATAAATGCTAAAATTTCTAGAAAAATGCTTCTATCTTTAATGCGGTTGATTAATTAACAGAAAATGATATGTAAGTATCAGGCCGTATATGGCTGACATTAATTTAAAAATAATATGTGTTTATTTAAATAATAACCGAGGATAGTCATTGCGATCCGCTACAAGCTGTTCAAAAGCCCGCCTAGAACCGGTCCAAAGAACTTTTGTTAGCTGTATTTCATACTTTGACGACCCGGTAATTGTTATTCTACTGAATAGCTAGTTAAAATAGAATTCAATCAATTTACACTTTAACGGAGACACGTCAAATTATTTCAAGAAATACCCAGTTATTCTATGAAATAACGGATTTCGCACACTTTAATAGTTATTTTAGATAAGATTCGTAAGTTCAGTTATTCTCTGCAAATTAACTCCGCAATGTGCAAATTAATAAATGTACTCCGTTAAAATGCTGAAAATTGTCTCATTCCCTACAATTATGCACATAATTTGCATATCACCTATTTGCTCATTGGTAAAACGAAAATGAGGATTTTTCTGGAAAAACAGACATCTTTCTTTAGTCTTAAGCTAATATAATATTGTTTACTTAACCATATCTGAAGATTCAAGTTAAAACATCTAAATTAGTTGACAGAATCAATGAATGTAAGAAGTGTATTATATAAGAAAGACAATTAAAGAAATTTGCATAGAGTGTTTTTTAACATCTAAAGAATTGAGCAAATACCATCAAACACTCATCAAGTGGCATCAAGGAATAAGCGTCTCACTCACAGCAACTTTTGAACGGCTTCACGATTAAGTCGTGAAGTCACTATCAGGGCTTCATGACTTAAATCGTGAAGCCCTGATATATATATACAAATATATATATTGCTTTCGTATCATGCAATTTATACTTTTTATGTATATACAGACCCTTTTAACAAAATGTATGAGTTAAGCCACCCGTATAGTGGAATTCCAAAATGTTCATTACCAGATATGGTTAAGAAATGTCGAGCTGACCGATGATGTCATCTCGCGCCACTATTTTTAACGAATGAATGACCAGTATGCTGGACCCTTCTGAGGGGGTTAAGTTTCCTCGAGGCTTTTTCGGATGAACTCTTCTACTGAGCAGACGTGCTAAAGAACCCTGGCTGGCCTTCACACAAAAAAATTGTTCCTGAAATAATAAAAGTAATTCTTGAAAATTTGCTTATTCAATAATCTTAATTTCACCAAGACAAGGTGGTAACCACGTACATTATATATATATATATATATATATATATATATATATATATATATATATATATATATATATATATATATATATATAGATATATATATATATATATATATATATATATATATATATATATATATATATATATTATTCCCTGCTATAATTAATAAAATTACATAATTTTTTCATGTCATGTAAATTAATATTGAATAAACTCAAATTATACTCAAATAATCTTTTGATCAACTTTGATTCTCTTTCTGTTTAATTATTACAATTTAATGTAATATAACTAAATAAAACTTTTAATTTCTTAATTATCCTTTAATTTTTAATTGTTTCTTTAAAATACGATAATTAGTTAGGGTCTATAAATACATATTCCCAGTTTTTGTGCTACAAATCATATGATGAAGATATTTGTGACTAAGTTATAAATTGTTACACAATATCAGTGTATGACATGTTGCAGTGCGACCTGTTAAGTTTGCTGTTCAGTTGAGCAATAATAGGCGAGGAAAATTATCTAGTAAAAAATCTGGAAAAACACTGACTGGAAACATGCGATAATACCACTGTGTTCTTTGTGATTTTTATTATAAAAAAATACATTATATATATATATTTAAATTAAATTAAGATACAACTAAATGTATTCATCTTATTTTAAGCAATGTCTACACATATACTTCAAATGATGACATTTTAAATCACACACACATTTTATTAAAACTTCCTAAATTTTGTCTGATCTGATTAGTGCCACAGAATTATGAGAGATCTCTAATTAAAATTATTTTTTACAAAAATAAAAGGGTTTTGATACACCCTTTTTCTGAGTAACTTTAAATACTCAATAATTTATTGAAATAGATTTTTGAGAACAGATTTTAGAGTTTTGTCACATCCATTCATGACAGCTACTTTCAATGCGAATACCGACTTATGTTAAAGGTTATTGGCATACACTTAACGCGCCAAATGACATTAGAAGTTTCTATAGTATTATTCATGTACATCTTCTCTAGCACCAAGTCCCGGTTGGCCTGCCTTAAAGTGGATTAAAATGTATAAGGTATTAAAAACCATTTGTTAATAACAACTTGAGTCAATTTTTTTCAGAACTCGTTGCAGATAGTATTTCCAATCTTATAAAAAAATATCTCATGTAAACCAGTAAAAAATTCTCATATTCATGAATGAAGTTGGTAGCTTATATTATTGTTCAAGATATCCAATTCTTTGTTTAAGCAGAAAAACAAAATTTTTCCCAGTATCATCCCAGTTTATCACTCCAGGCTCTTCTCTTTATGATGTTTTATAAGCCTTGTTTCTATTTAATTTCTAGAAAGCAACGTTTGAAATTAAATTTAATGTGAGCCAGGGTGTTGTAAGGGGAGATAATTTTAATGGCCTTTGGGGTATTAATTGACGAAAATATGCTCAGTTTCGATGCAAGATTGAAAGTTGAACTTCATCACGAGCTGATTCTTCCCCCAGGTTTCTTTAATATTTTCTATAAAAATCATTTTTATTTAAAATATTATAGGAACAGCAGTTTTAGAATTTATAAAAAATATTTATTTCTTTTTTCAATATTTCTAGAACCCTTGAGAAACCAAAGATTTTGAGTTTTTCATGTGTAGAAACAAGCTTTCCCACAAAAATAAACAAATAAAATCTTAATTTTCCTTAAATTATCGTTTGCGCTTTTTGTGACGTAAAATTACAATTTATATACACTTTGGAGAACAAAATGGTTTGAAAATTTAAATGATTTCGAATGAAAAACATGTAAGTGATCTAAAATTCTGAAATTACGAGATTTCAAAAAAATTTTTTGCTGTGTGTAACCAATTCTTTATTTAATACGGTACTTTAAGGAATATATTTTATTTTAGTTTATTAATCATATATATATATAAAGTGGTTGTTTCTTTTGTTTCAATTCAAATTATGATTACGCCATTTTATCACAATTCTCATTGGTTTAAAATATCTATGACCTCAAATAACTTTTCATCTACGTAACGCGTGCGTCAGCAAATAAGGCAAAGTTCACCATCAAATGTCTGAGTGTTATCGGCGATGAGAAAAATCCATTCACGATTTTTACGAGTAATAAGGAGGTATTTTTAATTATAATTTTTTATGTTTGTAAAAATTGTCAAAATAATGACAAGCACCTGTTGTTCTAGATAATTAGCTTTCAAGTGTTCAAATCTTAAGTGATATTGCTTTGGAAATATTTCCTGAAATAGTCATTTTTTCTAACTTGTGTCTTTGATTAATTCAAGTTCTCTTGGTTACCAACATCTCTTCTCATTTCCCGTTCTCTTAAAATTCGTTATAACTTTTTTTTTCTTTTGATTTGATAAACAATTCGTGGGTAAAACATTGATTGTTATTTATATCTGAAACCATGATTCCAGAAATCATTTGGAATCGCTTTGAGCCAAATGCCCATCATAGTAGTCCAAATGATTTCGACATATCGTCTAACGACTCTGTGGCTTCAACTCGTTGGAATCAAATTTAAAAATTGCTAAAGTGCATTTTGTTAATAAAAGGATTTCTCATATAAAGACCAAAGCATCGGTTTAAGAAGCCGTTTTCCATTGACGCAAATCATTAACGCGTTGACAATAGAATAGATAATATAAAGTAAAATGGAATGGACAAGACATCCACTTTAAAGTTTGCTTAAATCGGCAAGGACGATTTAAATTTTCATTTTATTTTATTTAGTCTTAAGATTATTCGTTTTCTTGTATTCATTATGAAAAGGAGAGATATGTTTTGGTTCCTCATGTAATGCATACATTCCACCTATTCCTGCATTCTTCACATTCAATGCGCAGACCCTGGCCTTGCAGTAGGAGTCGCCTCTCAGGGCGAAAATTCAAAATTCTGCTCTTCCCGTTGAACGACAATAGATCAATGTTGCTTTTATGTCATGTGCATAACCATCTGGATGGAGCACTTGGAACGATTCCAAATTTCCTCCTCTGCCCCACGTGAATGAGAGGCGTCATTACCTTTGAATGTTCCGCCCAAAAATCATTGCTCCTTGAACTCCTATAACAGCCGTGTGCTGTTAAGATGTCCACAATTAGACACTCTAAAATTCCCCATTCAACAGAACTAACATCAATTTCATTTCCCTTTTAGGCTCCAAGATACAACGGCTGATAAATAACAATGCATTTTTTTAGGCTTAATTGTTAAGAAATTAATACTATGGAAGCACCTCACATTTCTTAGCCATTATGTTCTGCAACAGAGAATAATATGCTCTACAAACTCTTCATAATTTCAATATTTCATTTTGAATTACAATTTCTTGCTTATTTCACGGAATTAAAAAAAAAATTTAAATAAAAAGGACTTGCACGAAACAATGTTTCGTGTATTCCGCCATTCTAGTCTTACTTCGTTTGTTTTTAATGTTGTGTATCTGAACTGTAAAAACAACAGCAAAAGATTATGGAAAAATTACTGTTGGAAAACATCTTTTTTAAAAGCAAAAACATTTGTTTTCCTTTATCAAAAGTAAAGAGAATCAATATTTACTTGAAACGTTTAACTATGGACTTTACTTTCAGTAAATATTCAAAAATATCTTAATGGAGATTTGTGCGTGTAGAGCATTTCATTTGACATTTTAGAAATGGATATTTTAAATACAGCATCGAATAGCATAGGATTCAATTTAAATTTTTTAACTATGTAAATTATTTTTTTATAAAATTTTATATTAAAAAATTCACCATAAGTTAAAAATTAAGCCTGTCCACTTGGTAGCTAGAACTAGTTTGATGCTTAACTTTAATTTTCCCCCACGAGGTCAAATTAGACTGGGGGGACTACAGTTTTAAGTAGATTCCGAACCTATAACAACATCCAATTGCAAAGTTGGGTTCGAACCCGTAAACCCAAAAGCCAGAGCCCTACTGCTAGCTCTACTAAGGAAGGCTAAAGTAAATCTTTAGAATAGTTTAAAGTTGTTTTGACACCAATCTTGATTTATATTTCTTCAACTTCTTAAAGACTTTAAATTTTTTTTTCTTTTTCTACGTGAAACTACTTTAATCCTATTAAATATTTCAGTATGTATACGTGAAACTTTACTTCAGTCCTATTTTACTTTAAAGCTCATATAATTTAGTTATTTTATAATGGCTATAAAACGGACGCACTTTACAAAATTCTTTAGAAGCCACTTATTTTATTTATTTATTTATTTTTTACATTTTATCTGACTATAGGTAACATTTTATTTAATTTATCGAATGAGCTGATCGCGAAATTAAAAATGATTGGACACGAAAACCATCACACATTCATTCGGGAGCACAGAAGAGGAAATTATTACTCACTGTGTCTCCAAACATTTTCCCAGGATTGAATAGAGAATGTCCCACTCAACATAACGTAATTTGCTGGTATCAGGATGTAAGTCTCTTGCTATTTTAGAACAGATTATGTTTTACTTTTAATTAGAACAGAATAGGTTAAAATTGCCCATCATTCTGGAACTCTGCTCGCTTCAAGAAGGGGTGTGTGTAATTCTTTCTTCTTATTTAAAAATACCGTCTACTCTATTCGAGTGCATTCTCTATTCGGTGTCAAATAAGAAATACTTCCTTATTTTATGACCAACTAATATTGATATGTAATTAATAATTCTCAAGCTCTCAGTAAAGATTTAAGTCGTGACTGTAATATGTGAATGTATATAGTAATTGGTGTTTGCATCTTTTCTTTATTGCTGTTGAGGCTTGAAAATTTTTACCATTTATAAACGTTGAAATTTGCTTTATGACATTTAAATCTTAGCATGAGACGACATTAAACATTCTGAGTAAGAGCACAAATTGATATTGTTTCGAAGAAAACATGGAAGTTTATCTATTTAAGTGCGGAATCCGTATTTGAGTTTTCGTTCTACCTTTAGAGCATTTTGATGCTTATCGTATTTTTAATGTTTTCAGTCATGGTGAATATAGTACTCTAATGTATTATGTAAAAATATTGAAATTTTGACAAATTTCTTAAGAGTCAATCATGGAAGGTTTTTATTCATCTTAAAGAGTTCATTGAAGTGATAAAATATATAATGAGACTCTCAGAATAACGAAATAAAGAGGCATCTGTAAAGTGATCAAATGGATAAAATATGAATAAAATTCTGAGTCAGATTTTGAAAATATCAAAAATGCAAAATTTCATGTACATTAAATTTCGCTTTCAAAAATTCCATATTTAATGAAATAGATCTCTGGAAGAATTCGTCATAGAAGACCGTAAAAACTTGTAAATGTAGCAGCTTCAAAGTTTATGCCCGAGATTCTTATGCAATTTACACAACTAAAATCATTCATTTAGGATCTCGCTTCTCCCGCTATTTCCTACGCAGGACCAAATGCAGTTCCAGAGAAAGTCATGGCAACTTTCGGCTGATGATTGCTGCATACTCACAACAAGCAAGGCACGAAAGTTATGTGCTACCATATTGCAGAATGCTGTGGTATGTATTCTACTTCTGTAGCAGAGGCCGTGGTGGCCTAGTTGGTTGGGGCGTCGTTTTCATTATTGGAAGGTAGTGAACTCGAATCCCGGTTTAATTGAAGAACCGTCGTGTTCGCTAGTGGTAGCTAATGAACGTTAAAACTAGGCGTGGTCACAATGTCCTCCAAGTGAAATGATACCTCTTGGGGTGGAAGCTGAGTATTAGGTGTCTTCTGCTTGGTCCCTGACTTAAAATCACGAAGACTCCACCCGGTGACTTCTATCTAACTGGTAGAGCGCTATTCAGGACTAGGTACAGGGAAGCAACAACAACTTCTGTAGCAAGATTTTGATAAAAAAGAATGCTGTGGAAGATCAGGTCTTGTTCGTTTTCTTGTGATGTCATGTATATAAAAATAACAATTCTTTCCCAAGCAACTCATATTATCAAGAATTGATTTTGTGAGAAAAGAATTCCACATCTCAATCATTTCATTTCCGTTCACGTTGTATTCACCTCATATTATAAGCGATAGAGTAGGAGTGAAATCTCCACATCTTGATGTGGTAAAAAAGGTACACCAGTACTCCACATCTTCGATTGCCCCATTACAGCCACATAAGATCTCCACCAGACATCCCGCCCACCCATCTTCTTCAGTTTTGTATCAGACTCAGATCTTCTCAACGTGGTATAACCATGACCATCATGGATTTGAACTTGAACCTTTGCTAACCGACACTTCATATTCACCCACTTACTGCTGACTAAACGTACTCCTTCTAACAGCTTTTTGCATTTTTTTACTAGCCAATTGAGAGAAAATGGCATATGCTTGCTAATCCTTAGTTGTTGTTACACCAGCATGGCATGCTTCCCTGAACCCAACCCTCAGTTCGTCTCTACCATTTAGATAGAAGAAGCCGAGTGGACCTTCGTGATTTTCAAGAAAGGCCCTAGCAGATGACCTCCAATACCTGGCATGTCATCCCCAGCGATATAATTTCACTTGGAGGATATTGCGATCAAGTCCAAATTTATCGTGCCCCATCTACCACTAGCAAACAAGACGAATCTTTGATTAAGCCAAGATTCGAACTCTTTACCTTCCGATAATGAGAAAAACGCCCTAACTAACCAGCCACCGCTAATTCCAAGAACATAAAAAGCACCTATTTTCTCAATCCACAGAGTAAAAGATTGAAGTGTAATAGAGTGCCACATAGACACTAAATACACTTATTGTGTTTATTTTCTTTTGCAGAAAACTATCTTACAAACTTTCCTCATCAACCGAGATTTCCACAATTTAACGGAACATTTTTAAGGAAACACACGATAACTCTACAAACCACAACTTCATGATAGTCTAAGGGTATATAAGCGCACTTTGAGTAGCCGCGGAGTTGGTTGGGAAGTCGTTTTCACTATCAGAAGGTAGTGAGTTCGAATACCACCTTAATCGAAGATAAGTAGTGTTCGCTAAAGGCGGCAAGGGCACGTTAAAACTGGAAGTGGTCGCAATGTCCTCCAAGTGAAATTATACCTGTGAGTGTGGCAGGCTAAGTTTTGGGCGTCTTCTGCTTGGTACCTGCTTCAAAATCACGAAGACACCCCCCGCCCGCTTCCATCTAACTGGTAGAGCCCAACTCAGGACTAGGGGCGCAGGGAGGGATGCAGCAAAGAGAGTTCATTTTGGAACATAAAGTCCGAGATCGGCCACAGGCACTGTTGGATGTTGCTCTTCTACTTTCTGCATACGCGTGCATCGAGGTGAGTGCTTGGGATTTTTCTTGGTTTTTCTGCCTTGCAGCGCGCGCATTCGGCCCAATACATATGCTCTCGGAAGGCAACTATGCAGTGGAAACCCTACACTGTACTAGATTAGGGTGTGCATGCACCAAAAATAGGTAGATATTATTAGCATGGCCACACATGTCTTCTGGGTTAGTGATATAGCACTTCTCTTCTGGGGTAAGGGTTCCGAATTCAATTCCAGATACTGTTGAACAACGTAAGATGGATTCCGCCTTTAGCATGCACATGTGTTGAGGTGAGTGCATGGGAATTTTCTAAGTTTTCTCCTTATCCACACGTAAATACGACATATTATCTGTGAAAAGTCCTCCTAGAAAGCAATTATGCAACTACTTTAAATTATCTTACAGCATGTTAATGCCGTTACATCCTTTTAAACACTGCCAAGACTCCCATTAACTATTTTCTATAACATTACACATTGTGAGTCAATCATTTTTTTTCACACGGTATTAGCCAGTAATAGTTTTTGTTAGTTTCATCCTTTAATATATTTTACCCTAGTCGCAGGCTTTTTAACTCACACCTAATGCCTGCATTCACTCAGTGTGTGTGAAAAAGCAAAGATTTTTTCTCTCAGTTCTTCCAATATCAATGTTTGGCACAATTGCGGACAATACAGTTGCTATTTATGAGACTCATGGACTTATCCAGGTTAATGCAGAGGCTGCATAACCTCTTATTCACCATTGTTTTTCTTGATATTTCCTGGATTCTAGAGATTTTATTAGTATTTTTTAGTCTGGGCCAAAAAAATCTAATCTCATTATGATGTGTCAGTTATCTCACATGTAAAATGCATTTAAGAAAAATTATTGTATCATTTATAAACTTCTTTTACATTAAAGCTCTACTATAATTTTTTTTTGCACAAAAAGGAATTTTGATTACTTCTCTTTTGCTAGTACTTTTAAAAAGATACTTTCAAGTAGCTACGTCCATAAACTAAAATATATTCTAGTTTCTAGCGAAAGGATTGCTAAGTTGTAGGATGCATTGATATTGTTCCTCAGAATATCAGTCTTGTGACTTTTTTGCATTCTGATCTTCCCTTTAATAGTTCGTAAGTCCTATTTCTGGCTCGGCAAGTACATGATCTGGCATTGTGGTTCTACACCCTTATTAAATTGAATGTCTCAAAAATGATAAATAATTTTCAAAAAGCAGTCTTAGAGCAATAAGTCAACTAATCCTCTCCATGTGACTGATAGATTGTACTGCTGGAGAACTAAAAATCCCACTCAAATGAATACACATTTAACGTATTTAGTTGCTATGAACTTTTCATAGCAACTAAATACGTTAAATTGTTATATTGTTATATTGCCTTAAACATGAAATAAAGAAGTAAGCCTTATTCCATGTCATATATTAAACCTTATTTGCAAAATAAACATGATACTGACATTGCTACAAATTAAAATGTGCATTTTATTATATAAATAAAGATACTTTGTTAGACTTAACTTATATAAATGTATTTCACACACACACATGAAAAAAGGTGAATTCAACGCATTTTCATGTCAGATATTGGGTACCCCTTGGTTTGGCGATACATATTTTGACGAAAAGCTTTAATTTCTGGTAATCCTATCTTTGTGTAACGGCCATCTTATTAATCACAACTTGGCACCTATCTGGGCATTAAAAAAATCGTCAATGAATCAAGGTGACCCGATAGTAAATTTTTATCCAAATATTTAACTTTAGAAAAAAAATTCGCATTTAAAAGCCGCTTTCCGCCGAAATGCTGTGATGTGTCCTGGTAGCTTTTTCAAAGAAGCTGTCCATCGTAACAAAATACTCATTTGTGTTTTCAAGATATACTTTTACAAGCTTGAAAAAATTATAATAAGCGGAATTTGCTCAGATGAAGCAACAACGAATATTAAAAATGCAATTTCATTAAGGAAATAAATACTATTTTTAATGCATTTTGCGGAAATAATAGCTGTGTTTTCAGACATTAGCAGTGATAATTATCCCAACAAATTTCATATAAGTGACACCCAGTGTCACTAATAAATACAAGAAGGATTTATATTCAATAATGCATATAAGTACTTCGAAGTAGATTAATACCAATTGCTCATTTTACGTAAGGAAGAAAAACTACTCTTTCATAAGTATATAAAACATCCTTTTATGTCACAGAAAGCAAAAATGGAACTACTTTAGAAATATATACTGCTTTTTGTAACACTAATATTTCTGCAGTGTTTTCAAAGCAGGCGATTGAATTCAAGGAAGATACCCCACGGTAAGCGCTGTCGTCCTTGAAACAGGAATCCGTATCTTTCTCAGATGTAGATCCTGAAATGTTAGATCTTATAGAGAGGAGTGACTGCAATAGCTTTGTTTTTGTTCCCTCATGTCTTAACCTTATACTTATTTAGTATTCAAGAAATAATGAAACGCTTAAAATATATATAAACTTTTTTTAAATGCTGATGTCAAAATATTCTTAGGAAACATAATATATAACTCATTTTTCTAGTTTTTTGCTGAATATTTCCACATCCCCTGTGAAATTGAAATAGGTCCTCTTTCTCTGTCATCTTTTATTTACAATACTGACTAAAAAAGTTAAATGAAAAGATAAATTCCGCTGATGTGTGATTTTCATGTTTAAAAATTTAATATAATTTTTTTCTGTAAACTTTATTTTTCACTTATCCCAAAATAATACAAACAGTCAAACTCTTGCAAAACGAAACAAGAATGGTTGTTTTTCTTCTTCCGAATCTTCAGCTTGCATTTCGATCTGATCTAAAGATGGGTTATCCCAAATTCATGAAATGTATGAAACTTTTGAAAGGCTCTCAGACTTTTCTGTCTCTGAATAAAGTTTAATTATAATTTCCAATGACAAACTTGCAAAATTTGATTCTTATATTCATCAGAAAATTACCTTATTTTAAATTTATTCATTCTGATTATGGTAATTGAACCACTTGAATGGTTTTCATGACTTTCGACATTGACTTGCTTGAGTCAGTCGTAAGTCATGGCAATGCATTTTTCTGTTACACAGAAAAACTAACGTGCTGAAAGAGGGGGCAAAGAAATCGATGAGTGTAAGGGAAAATATCTACGTTCACAGAAATGGCTAAAAGAGTCCCAATTATTGTTGGAATGGAAACGTGTCTTCGGTATCCTTGATCGTTAGTAGAATAGAAAATTATAGCTAGTATTTTTTATGACATTTCTTGATTAATAGCATTTTATGTTATATTAATATGTATATTGCAATCTATATTCTGTATTTAAAACTATTGTATCTGCTATTTACTTATTTTAATTTCTTATTGTTTCCATTATTGCTTCTTACTTTCCACTGATATTGTAATCGGGGGAAAAATAAGAAGTATGTGACAACAATCATATTATTATAGTGATGAACAAAGATCTTTATAGTTTTGCTTACAAAGTATAGGAGAAAAAGGAAATAATTAAAATGCACTATTTGAATTGCCAAATGTTTAAATTATTTAAAATATTTACTTCCATTGAGAATCAGCAATTCTGCCTTCCCACTGCGTAGTTTTAGTGCCTGTGTCTTTAAAATTAAAACAGATTAATAAAATTCCGTTCCTGGGTTATGATCATTTCTCTTAATTCATTCATTCCGCTTTCTTCTGGGATGGTTCATTTTGCTTGCTCTCACAATAGCCAGCAAAAATAAATACAAATTGAGAGAGGATTTTGTTTGTAAGCACGATTTTTTATTAATCATAAAGTGGTTCCTTCTTTTGTTCCAGTTGAGATCATGGCCACGTCACTTTATAACAATTCTCATTGATTTAAAACATGCATGACGTCAGATAACGTTTCATCTATGTCACAAGTAATTAATTACGACGTCGTACATCCTACTTGTCGACGAATTTGCTGCCAGCCTTCTAATCGTTACCTTCGAGCGGCAGCAAACAAGGTGAAGTTCATTTTGTAAACAAAACGATTTCTTATACAAAGACATTGGTTTGAGGAGTCGTTTTCCATGAATTCAATCCATTAAATAAAAAGGAAAAATACAATACAAAAACATCCATTCATTTTATGTTTGAGTTTAAATGGACAAAGAGTTTTATATAAATTTTAAAAAATTTATCTATTGAGTACAAAATAAATAATTAAAAAATACTTTTGAACAATCTCTTTTAAATCTTAAGACTAATGCCTTGCTTACGCCAGCATTAATTTATTTTATTTTATTATTATTTCACGCGGAAGCCATTCAGATTAAAGACATAATTGAAATAAACTTTGAATTAATACAAACATTTAAGCCTGTGGTAATATCAAAATCACGAGTTTAAGCCCAGTCCCAGACTATTAACCCTATCGGCTGTCTGCTTGGCAATGCGTGGCTAGATTGGCGTGTACGTAGACAGAGGAGATTGTAGCTGTACTATGCAAACAAACTGTACGTTTGCATTCTGTTGGCTATAATTATCCTTCTCTCTTAGGCAAGTGCTGACTTACTCGTGTGGCATACAAAACATTAAAACTGGTAGAAAACACAGATATTTCATTAGTTTAGAGAAAAAATATGAAGTGATTATATTCGTGAAGAAGATGTTAACTAAAAGTCTAATAACATGATTAGCCCATTGTAAAGTTATTTTCTAAACTTAATATAAACTTTTTTATGCCACAGAAACACAAAATTACTTGCTTCAATCAATAAACTTGCACAAAACCTTTAGATAAATTATTTCATTTATGCATTTCTGTTATCTCACATGAATAGAAATCTTATGTTCACTATAAAATTGCTTTCAAATAGAAAATAGGTTTTAAATGAATCTATTTTGCATTTGTATGAGTAATTATATAACATAAATTTTTCGTGATTGTAGTTTAAGAATATATGAATATATCTTAGCAATCTTTTTCAATTGTTATGAGAAATTTTAACAGTTAAAAGAACAGTTTCAAGCAATCCTTAAAGATGAAAAATAAATTGTATCAAATTGTTTCTAATGTAAGCCCTACAACATAAACTAAATTGAAAATTCTCTAATATGCTAATGCATTAACTTAATAATTTTAATGAATGAATACAACATGCATTTGTATTATTAATAAGCGAAACAATAAAAGTACAGTTTTAGTACAATTCCTTCCCTCGTTTGCCAATGACTGTCGGAAAGCAGCAAACTTTCCACTCTTTAATGATTTGATTAGAAAAACTTAAAACAAAATGGTAACATAGATAAAAAATATTTTTAATCAAACATCACGAAAATGAAATACTTGGAACATCTTTGGTAAGTGAAGCCTTGTTTATAATTGTAGTCAAGTGAAATTAGATATTTGTTCATAATGGAGTGGAGATCGTCATGAATTCCCAGGAAAATGAGGACAACGATGAACTGTTATTAAATAAAAAGTGTAACTGCGACCGTTTGCAATATTATCAACAAAAAAAAAAAAAAAACAGTTACGTTCTATTGATGAAGATACTTAATTTGTTTTATTGCTCTAGAACAGAAGTTCAGAATCCAAAATAAATCTCATAAAAGAAATACACTCATAAAAATAGCATATGCCTTCAGTTAGTTAATTATGTCTTAGAATTCTTTCCTGTACGTCAAAGAAGGCATCGATTCTTACCCATAATTCCTTTCATTTTGACAGTTGAGTGACGAGGAAGATAGCTAACTATCAGTCACATTTCTATTCTATTTTAGCTTAAAACCTCGTCGATAGATTTACTTGGTGTCAATCAATCAGGTTGAAAGGAGTTGGTTACATTAACTGGCCACAGTTGGTTAACGACTGAAATCCGCCTACCACAATCTTTATTGTTCAAATATAAAAGGCGAAAAAAAAAAAAAAACAAAGGAATATATCACTTTGGTTACATTAAACTGCACATTACGAAAATCACAAAAATCTTTATTTGAATTGATTATTGATCTCCAATTCCAGAATTATATAAATATATACTACACTTTATACATTGGGCTCATTGTTGCTTTGATAGATAGACTGTCGTTCTCAATTTAGGAAGGCAGTGATTTTCAACCGTGAAAGATCCATCATGTTCACTTAAGGCGGATGAGGCATGGAAAATTCGTGGTTGCAATGCCCTACACGTGAAATGATACTTCTGTGGGCAGCAGGTCAAGTAGTGGGGGTCATCTGCTTGGTCCTTGCTTCCAAATGACGAAGGCTGTTTCCATCTGACTAGAAAAGTACAACTTTGGACTAGGTACAGGGAAGCATGCTAATGCAGCATCTTCTGTAATTAAAAAATATATATAATACACTACCAATTAATAGTATGTAAATATATTATAGATATATAAATTTTTTTAATAAAATATTATTAATAAACTTCCTATTTTCAGTTTTTTTATTTGTTTAATGTATTTTACTCTTTTTTAACTCTATTCTTTAACGCTTAAAAGGAGCATGAAAAAGGCAAACGCAGCAAAATTTAATTTTGTTTCATTGAAAGAAAGGTTCTATGATATTACACGTATGCAATCGATCACCAATGCGATGGCTAAACAGTTTCCGCCAGTAATAAACATTGGCATTTATATAAGCTATGTCAATAAGCGATAATTATTTAGTATATAAAATGTAAATATAAAATGTTTGTATTATTGTTTAGCAGTTTCCAAAACGTAAACATTTTTAAACAATACAAGATGCATGCAAATGGAATATTTACGACGGTAATTTATTATTTCCCGTTATGGCGATTTTCGTAAGGGACTACAGTGGAAAAGTACTGAAGTATTTTGACTGCAAGTAGATCTGTACTTTATCCTCACAATAAATGTCTTAGAAAGAATTGGCTAAAATTTACTTTAAATCAAGTCTGATGAGAATGTTGTTTTTATAAGATAATTTCCTTCTTGATCATGGCTTATTTTTCAGATGCGATTAGAGTACCACCTGTGAGTAACATTTGTAATTATTTTGAAATATTCACGTCAGATTTTAAAAAGCATTTCAGGTCAAAATACCACTTTTTTTAACCATAAAGTGGTTATTTCTGTCGTTACAGTTGAGATCCTGAGTTCACAACTTTACTACAACTCTCATTGGCAATCAATGACGTCAGATAACGATTTATCTACGTATTGAGACGGGGTGGTAAGGCCGACTTGTCGACTAATTTGCTACTTGCTTTCAATTCATATTCTTCGAGCGGCAGAAAACAAGGCGAAGTTCACCATCGAATATCTGAGAATAGTGTCGAAGTTAATTCTGTTAATACAACGATTTCTTATAAGAGAACTAAAGCATTGGTTTGAGAGGCCGTTTTCTATTGTTCGAGCCAGTCACACATTAGCAATAGAACAACAACAACAAAAAAAGCAAAATGAAAAAGGCATGATAAATCATTCCTTTTATAATTAGTATAAATCGTGAAGAACGACTTAAATTTTTAAAAATTTCATTAGTTAAAAGAATTATAAATTAATAGTTGAAATATTTGGAAACAATCTGTTATGAATTTTAAAAATATTTCCTAGTATAAACGAACATAAAGTTTTTTAAAAATTCTTTCTTCAATTGTTATTTTATTAATTAATCATTAACGTCAATAATATTTTAAAATTAACGAATCTTAAATATAATAAATTTAAATCTGTTTCGGGCGAATGTAGAGTAACTCTTACTTGTACCAACTGATTAAATGTTAAGTAGCCAATCATCAAGAGTTTTATAATTTTGAGCTAAGGCTCAAAGTTATAAAACTCTTGATGATTGACCTCCGATTCAAGAGACGAAATTAACCTCCGAGCTGGCATCTCCCTCTCAGAACCACGCTATCGGAAGTATATTATATATAGGTACACTCTAAATATTTAATGTGCATATGTCCTTTCATGTGGGTCAAGAGAAATCCAGCGGAGTCGATTTAATAAACCTGAAGGGCAGCGTTCAGAACAGTGAAGGAGTTCCCCACAATACTTCCTCTGAAAACTCTTTAAAAGTAGAAATCACTCGAAATAAGAATTAACAGTGAATAAATTGAGGGCGATATATATATATATATATATATATATATATATATATATATATATATATATATATATATATATATATATATATAGATACATTTTATAAAGTAATTTTACCATCCGATACCCAGGAAATTCTATTCCCAGATATTCGAGAAGCCTGTTTCATATCTCAATTGTAACTAGGATCCATTTGGAACATTGCATTTTCAATAGAAAGTAACACACTTTTTTCTTTAGTACTATTATTTAGCAATATTATAGCTATTGTTTAGTACCATTATAGCATTTTGCTAAATACCATTCGAAACCTCTCCTAGTGGTTAGAGGTAAAATAAAATTGCATTAGTGGATCTCGTTACTTCTTCATGGCAATGATAGCAAAAATCACTTCATTGGCAACACTCAAAGACCATCGCAGGAGATTTTGCGACAAACTGAGATCAAAGGCTGCAGAAGCTTGTAAGACGCTCTTCTCGTTATTGGTAGGTAGTGAGCTTGAATTCCGACTTAAGTAAAGATCCATCGTGATCCTTAATGGCGGCTGATGTACGTTAAATAGGCCGCAATGTCCTCCAAGTGAAAGGATACGCCTGGGAGTGACAGGTCAAGACATTGCTTCTGAACCATAAAGACTGTCTCAGCTACCAACTAATGAAGCTCAACTATGGCCAAGATGCAAGGAAACAAGTTGGTGCAGCAATAAGTTGAGATTAACCTAATACCACATTTTGACTTACTCAACTGAGACATTAAGTTAAACATTTTAAGTCTTTGGGTAATATAAACAAATTTTCATCTTTTGATGTCAAAAATACTGAAAAAAAAATTCTTACGGAAAGCGATAAGTTAAGTTAACGTTGAATCTGCGTCGGAACCAGTGGTGATGTAGCAAAGTTTTAGGTTACGATCAGTGAAATCTCATCACTGATCCTTCGAAACGAATTTCCTCTCCATATCGGAAAAGAAACGCGAAGAGGCGATTAGTAAAAATTTATAGCCTATGCAAACATAACGAACTTAAACTAAAACAGCAATCCAACCTCCGTATTGATTGGTTTGGAAAATATTTGACAGTAGGCATCCGTAATCTTCATCCCCAACTAATGGACGTGTTCTTTCATAGTCTCTCCTTTCAAGACAACTGAGTAGTAACGGTAAAAAGTTTTGCTATGATCTTGAGATGCATTTTACATTATGGTATTTACATGGATATTGAGCTCTATTTTCAGAGATGGCAAAGTAAGATATCAGCAAAAAATTACACTAACTATTCATTAATTAAATTTAAAATTTAAAAACTAAATTGAAATATAAAAGGCTGACTGCCCTGTCTAGTGGTCAGAGTGCCTGAGTGCGGATACCTGGGTTCGAATTTGGTTCGGGCATGGATGTACTTTCTCCCTCTATCTATCCTGTCTTTGTCCATTCTGTTTATGAATGAGGCATGAATGGTTGCCTATCCTATAAAAGGGTCCCTATAGAGCATGTGTGTACGGAAGCAGTCGGACTCCACACCAAATATGGTTCAGTATGAAAAAGTGGAGCAGTGCACCCCATATGTCTATCTAGCTGGCACAAGACAAATATATATATATATATATATATATATATAAGGAATTTCGAGTTCTTTTTTTTTCAAAGTTAAACATAAAAAAAGAATTAATTAATATCTAAAGAAATAGTTAGTGTTCCATCCGCGCGCGCGCGTAAAATTCTATTGCATCCCTGACATTAAAGTTCTAAAATATTTAATGATTAAAATCGTCTGCATCAACTAATTTTTACTAATTTTATTTCAAATGATAATTAGCGGAAAATTTGGCTCTGAATTTGAACCTCATTCGTTTATTTCACACTTCCATACATCGTAAAAAAAAAAAACCTGGATCATGCGCGATGTAATCTGACGGCAGAAAAAAAAATTCTAATTTTGTGCTTGGAGAAAATAAGAAACTGCAAATCGCTGTTTGCAGATCTCTGGAGGAACGGGTTTCTGAAAAGTGTACAGGGCCGGTTGCTACCGTTGTGTGTGTCGCGCTCTTCTTACTTTCACTCCCTCTCTTTTCATGACCATAACCGCCGCTTCTCACTTTCCTTCTCCTTTCGTGCAGCCACCTACTCACCCCCCCCCCCCCAGACTTCCAACATCGCACTGCTGCTGCTGTTCCCAGATTCCGGTTTTCTTTCCTTTGCTACATCTACTTGTGCGTACGCCTCCACATCTCTTCCAGCAGATATTTTGAAAAAAGTTCTTGCTAGTGTCTTTTTTCTTACAGAAAAGAGACTTTCAATAATTTTCAGTTGATTTTTAAAATTTTCTTTAAAAAAAAAATTATTAATTGTGTTACACAGTTTTATAAATTTGTGAATTATTCATTGCTATTTTCAAAGTAAGCAAAGTTTTCCTCATTTTACTTGAATTCCTTGAAGAATTTGAGAAAAAAATGTATTCATATCAACTTAGACCATAATAAGAAAAATGCTTAATTACTTTCTGTTAAGTTTATACTTCATTTAATGCCATTGATTTATATACTCAATTTTAAGATAAATATTTAACTACACACTCACACACACTATATATATATATATATATATATATATATATATTGAATTACCTTCACATAAAGTCATTTTAAAAATTTTGAATTCGAGATATTCCAGTAATTTAAATTTTTGGTATTGTCTAAAGAATGATTTAAATAATTTACAAAACATTTATTATTAATATTGCGATATTTTTTCATTTACACTCACACAGATATTTGCATTAATATTTTTAATTGAACAAATATTTCTGAGGCCGTATATATATATACACGTGAAAATTCGCATTATAATATAAAATTTCTACTTTTTTAAGAAGAATGCGTTTCAATCTTGTTAAAAAAATGCTTTGTCACACTGAAAAAATTTAAATATAGAATTTCAAAATTGAAGGTAATTTTGTAATGCAAATGGCTCCTAACAGGAACAATGGAACTTTAACAGCTCATTACATCAGAATAATTGTTGTCAGTCTGATAAATAACCACTATCGCCACACTGCCATGCATTAGCCGAAAATTTCTGATTTTTCGATGTAAATGCTGAAACAAATTATTGTTAAAACTCCAAGGCATAATAACATTAAGTATTCGAACAATCAAGCTGATACCACTTTACTTATTAGTATTTAATGAAAAATTTCTCTGAGAAATGCTTGAAGCTCAAAGAAAATTGTATCGAAATAAAATGTAAACAAAATGGAATCTAACGTGCAGCACTCGTTTTTACATCCAATGAAAGGAAGTTAAAGAATTATTAAGTTATAGTAAATCCTGTTCCCTAAACAAAAAAGGTGAATAAAAGAAAAATTGACTTTTAAAAAATTTAACAGGTAAATAATGTTTGCATTTCTAAACAATTTCAATCGAGCGTTGATGTTGATAAAAGATTGAGGTTTTGTTTAGTTAAAAACCTACTTCATCAGTTGATTACAGGAATTCATTTTCTCACAATCTGAAGATGATACTTCCAGTATTTTATTTCGTACGTACATAATACTTTAAGAACGAGCTAACTTACTCAACTTTTTCTAGTAAAAATAATTTTAAAAATATTTAATATTAATTTAACATTTAATTAAAAATATTTAATATCTGGATTAAGAAAATATTCTTTTTTTAAGACTATATTTAGTTTGCGAAAACTCACATGAAGAAAAAATCACAACCATAGCTAACTCAACAATACTCTTTGCTTATTATGATATATATATATATATATATATATATATATATATATATATATATATATATATATATATATATATATATATTTGATAAACTTTATATAATAACTTAAAAACAATTCAATACAGAGATAAATCATTAAAAAAAAATAAGTGACTTTAATAAGTGAAAAAATTATTAGTTTAAACTATGCAAATCTGAAAAGATTTTTACGAAATTAAAAAAACCTAATATAAGTACAAATTTAGTTTTAATTCAATTAAACGCTTAAAATAGGTACAATGATTCGAACAATAATGGAATAAGCAAAAGTGGAAGTTTAAAATAGAAGAATTAGTGAAAAAAAATAAAGAAGCCATCAAAAATATTGAGAACAAGAAACGAAGCGTGTATTATCAAGATAAGAAGGGAAAATCGTTATACATTATTTTGAAATTGAATAATCAATTTTCATTTTTATTAAATCACACACACTTCTTAATGTAATATTACATCTTTAAATAATAATAAACACATTTTTAATGTTAAATTTACTCGTAATATAATATTGGTTCAAAATTTGATGAAATGTAAGTTCTATTGCTTGAGATCTCTACTTTATTGATGTAGCAGAGAGAAAAGGCGCTGACCCTTTCTCTCGACAAATTCTGAAGTAAGTGGTTATATTTAATGACTTCAAAGGTCAAACGAATTAATACATTTATTCATTAACTCGATATGAACGGATTAATCGAAATGACACTCTTCTCTTTTCTTTTTAAAATGTAAGAATCAAGAAAAACATTTCATCCCACTGGATTACTGAACTTTTAATATTGTACTTTCTTCGTTATTATTGTTATCGCCAGTTATAATGCTCATCTCATAGCAATCAATTGCAACCACGTTTTCTATGATTGTGGCAATTGCTAATGATGCTGAGAAGAAAATTTAAATAATAAATTGATTATTTTGATTACATCACACAATGCACTGGCATACAATTGCAAACTGCAAACTGCAAAAAAAAAAAAAAAAAAAAAAACAGATGCCGTATAATTCAGTATGCTAAATTCTGAATTATTTTGGCGATGGAGAAATGCTGCCATGACGACGTATATGTGACATGTAGCTGACGTAAGTATTAGGCTATGCAAAATAGAATTTTCTGCATAATTCTTATAGGCCTCCATATCTATGACATATTTAAAACCAGGTTTCCAGATACATAAGAAAATCCACCAAAAAAAATTCACCAAACTCAGAATTTGGCATCCTGGATTATGCGACATCTGTGCCAAAATGATTATTTACCGTACATTTAAAGGGAATTAATAATTTACATTATTAGAAAGTAAACAAATACATATGACTTGCTGTTCAGCATCATTTTTAATGCAATAAAGAAAACAATTCCTCTCAATATTTTTTTTTAAAAAAGAAATTGTCTTTTTGATAACACTTATTATTTTTTTACTCTTATTTTTTACATACTTAATGTTTTGTATAATTAATTTTTATAACTTGTTTGTGTGTGTGTGATATCCACCATTTAATAACTTTCTTGGATAATAACACCATTTAATTCTTGGATAATAATACCTTTTAATAACACCATTTAATAACATGGAATCCAGAGATCTATTGGCAATATTTTATAGACACCAAAGCCTTGTAGAAATTTAACTTTTAAAAAAACTTTTCTCTTGGTGTTTCATCCCAAACTTCATTTTGTTTCTTTACTTAAGCCAAAATTTGCTGAAACAGAACACTGTTGCTGAATCTCAACAAAAATCCCGCGCTATCTGTTTTCTGAACGATCAAATGCTTTCGGTAAAATACTTTTCTCGATGATTTCTTCTCACATCTATTGCGGAAGAAACTGACTAAGAATTCCTAATTTTACTAAAATTAAATGTGATTCTCTTAAGAAAATTATTCAAGACATTCTTTGCATAAGAAAAAAATTAACTGAAGTATTCATAAATAATATTAAATTAAAATTTAAATCAATAGGGTAAAAATGCGTTGTGGACAATTTGTCTCCCTGCTGTGTGAGGCATTTTAATATCTCAAATTGATAGTGATCCATATGTAAATGTTGATAAGGAGAACTGTTTCCAGAAAATTCTCAAGCGCACAGCCTGACAGATTTGCAATCAAAAGTGCAAAATCGTAATTTCCATTAACCGTTGTTTAGTGGGAATCAAACGCAGAAGCTTTCTCTCTGAAGAGAATTACGTCATTTCTTATTGATTTTTCTATAATACATGCATGCATATTTATTTGCAAATACTTAACTGTAATTGTTGTTGTTGCTGCAGCTGTATGCTTCCTTGTACCTAGCCCTGAGTGGGACTCTACCAGTCTGATAGAAGCAGCCAGGTGGAGACTTCGTGATTTTTGAAGCAATCTAGCCTACCACCCCCAGAGGTTTCATTTCATTTGGAGAACATTGCGACAAGCCCAGTTTTAGCAATCTCCTGACCACCTTTAGCGAAAAATGCGGATATTTGGTTTAGGCAGGATTCGAACCCACTACATTCCAATAATGAGAAAAACACTCTAATCGACCAGACCAGCGTGGCCTCTACTGTAATTAGTAAAAATCAAAAGAACGTTTTCTCAAGATCTTTCGTTAATGGAACTGGAACATATTTTGAATTGCATAAATCACATTTTCTCCCCTGAGAACTCCCAATTCTGTAAATAATAACTATATATTCAGTTTGCCTTTACAGAATAAAAAGTAACCATCCAATATTTGCTTCATGGTTTATCTCTGGAATGATCAAGTTCGAGAATAATTTTTGTTTTCTAGCACTAACATTTCCGGCATTTGGAAATTGAGTACTCATTTACAGGATAATGGATAAAATATAATGAAAAGGAATATAATCCGTAATTTCGTATTATGTTATGTAAGCCTGTTTATATCAAAGTAGCAAATGAAGTACAATTGTGTTTCGCAAACCAGGTTTTTTTAATCCCTAAAATATTATAAATGGTGTAGTTTTGTTATCGAGCGAAAATATTTGTATAAATATTTCGCAAATAATTTAGTTTGATGTTACAACTGTACTTGTGTTCCTTACTTTCCTTATTCCAGAATATGGTTGATTATTTTTTAATTAAGTATATTTGTAAACACATTGTATTTAATATTAAATCTTGTTCCTTACCTCCTGAATGGCTTCTCCTTGTTAGTGAGTCATATTCATATATCTTGAAGGAGGAAACCCGGAAAACTTCCAAACACTCTTACCGATAATAAGCAGAAAAATTTGCATTTATAGTTGTAGTTGGAATTAAATCCAAAAACTCGTTGTTCAATCATTATGTTATGGTACGCGTATTTTAAAGTCAACAGCAATAATAAAAAGTTTGGCGACATATTTTGTTGTCCCGAACAATACTAATATCATTCCAACTGTTTCATTCTTGTTCTTTTTGAAAAGTTTTATTGATTTCTCTGTATTTGTTGACATTGAACTATCATGGAAAAGTGTTTTTAGAAAAATTAAATAGCGTAAAGTACAATAAGTATTTCATGATATAATATTGACTCAAATTTGCTGCCCATGTGGAATTTTTTTTTATAAAAGAAAGTATTTTTTTTAAATTGAAAAGAAAATTCGCTAATGAACTTTTAATTCTTTAAGAAAAAGTTATTAAAAAATCAACCATAAGCTTGTGTGGTGATTCAAATTAATTTAAAAGTTTCTCTTTAATAAAGCATACGATACTTTCCTTGAATTCCCATTCCATATTTCAAACAATGTCTCATGCTTCTGTATTAATCTCTGCGTAGTCTTCAGGAATCAATCAGACGTCAACGCAATGCAAGAGAGTATTTGACAACATCATTGCATCTCTTATATCCTGTTAAACTATTCATCCATTGTTCATATATGTCGGAAAAAACTGTGGCTTTGAGAATGTTTCCGAATTGCTGATGTAAGGCTCTTCGGAAACAGCCTAAATGCGTTCGTTCATTCATACCGTTATTTAATAACACCATTTTGCATGTAAGCAAAAATTCTAAACATCAAACGATAGATAAAATTTCCAAAATAAAACTGCTGTGAAATTATTTCCTTATGAGACGACTTTATAAACATAGATTAAATTTCTATGGAATATGAAAGTCTTTTTACAGATTGTTGTAGAATGTTGTAGAATCATTTAGGATACTCTATTTTTGTACCTTTATCTTAACTTTTCAACAACCACAAAAACTGGATCATTTTATTTATGTACCTATGTATGTTCCCATTTAAATTCACGCTATTATTTTAGTCACATAAAATGTTCATAAATGTATGTTGAAGAACCTTCTTTTTTATCACTTTTGATTTTTATATATCTCTCTTAAATTATACATGCTATTACAGTTGACTCGATTCTTTCTATTGTTACATATTACACCAATTTAGTTCCTAATTAAAGTCTCAAATTGGCAAATGGATTTATTAGATTTAAAGAACTTCAATTTTATCGTCCATTTTTGAAGCACTAAATTAATGAAATTATGATTTTAAAGGCCAACCCCCCTGTCTAGGGGTCACAGTGCCTGAATGCGGATAAGGAGGTCCTGGGTTCGAATTTGGTTCGGGCATGGATGTACTTTTTCTCTCTACCTATCCTGTCTTTGTCCTTTCTGTGTATGAATGAGGTGTGAATGGTTTCCTACCCTATAAACGGGTCCCTATGGCATGTGTGTACTGAAGCAGTCGGACTCCACACCAAATATGGTTCAGTATGAAAAAGTGGAGCAGCGCTATCATATCATAAGACAGTTTCTATACTTTTAATGCATAAAACATTTTATATAAATTAATTATGTAGAAAAATGTTTTTTGTAAATAAATGGGACATGAATATACATTATGAAAAATGTAAAATTTTTGCAACGAATAATTAAGTTGTTACAGAATTGTTTGTTTCTCAAATACAATATTAGAAATTTTATTGATAACAAAATTTCACTTTGTAAATTTAATATCAATTTCAATAAAATATTAGCTTTACTCCATAAAAAATGAAACATTTTCTATATAACTTGATTTAAAATGCAACATCTCTTTACAGATGCAAAAAATTATGAATCGTGATGGAGGTTTTAAGTATATTAAATAGAGTAATTTTCAACTTATTTAGATCACTTTTAAAAAAGTGCGACAATTATCACTTTTAAAAAAAGTGCGACACTTATCAAAGTACACCTATCATATTTGTAATTGATTCGAAATTTTGTCAGGTAATTATCTAATCTGTCTCTTGAAACTTTTATTTCTCTTCAATAAATGAAATCAAAGATAATGATGTATCAAAGTAAATAGAATTATTTAAATAAAAAGAACTTGATTACTAGTGCCTTAAGTAAAATTTTATATTTATCAGTTTTAATAATTATTAATTGTTAATCTTGAGAAAATTTGGTAATAAAATGAAAAAGTCTTCTGAAATTTGAGATTTCTTCATATTAAATTTCAACCTTAACTTTTTTTCGCTTTATCAACATTTACTTTGTCATTGGCATCACAAAATATTTCTATACATAAATAAGTACAAAATTATTATTTATGTATAAAAGTAATAGGTAAAAATTTCAATTTCTTTTAAAATAAAAGTGAATTTCATGAAATTTTTATATTTAATAAAATATATAAATACATATATAACAAAAACGGCATACAAAAAATGTGCCTTTTTGTTAATGAGTTTGTTCAATAAAATGAGTGCAATGAGAAAATTACTGCTGATTTATATTATTATTTATGCATAAGATAAATCGTTATATGTATATTAATACTATATAAACAAATACATAATGCAAAAACTAAAGTTGAAAATGAACAAATATAAACTAATGAAGTGATTCAGAAGATTCTTAAGGCACTTGCTACTGGACCCGGTTCCGAAATAACATTGATAAATATCATAAATAAGTTTCTTTATTTGTTCAATGAATTTTAACGGCAATTTTGATGCCGTGGCATTTGAACTTAATGGGTGTGACTTTGATAATCACACATAATTCAAATATGACATTAATTTTTGCTCATGGCCTAAAATTTCTAAAATATAAGATTTTAATAAAGTATTCATTTATACGATTTTAAATAAATTCCGTGGATCTTATAAATAAAGCCAAACTCAGTTTTTATTAATTTACTATACTGCGCATTTTTTTTTTTTTTTTTTTTTTTTTTTTTGGAAACTAGGTAAGCTATGCATTAAGTTTAAATTATCTCAAATTTTTCGGGATCCGAAATAAGTTTCTCACCAGTAAAAATTGGCAAAATGAGTTTTGTACCTCTATAAATTTATTAAAATTAAATAGAAAAAACAAACTTCCTACTTACTGTAAAACTCAAGTAAAATCAGAGGAATAAAAATAATTTTTCTTGTTTTCTTTTTTTATTGGATATCATCACAGTAAATGAAACCAAATTACCTCGAGGTGAATTTTATTCAGGAAAATATTTAACCTGTCATATCAAATCATAATAAAATGTCTGAAAAGAAGCATCTAATTTAGCGTTCTGTTGTTTTGATAGTTGCAATTTGATGAAGAATTTCTTTTAAAAATGCTTTCATTCGATAGTTTTCTTACTTTTTGTCTAAAAACCATAAAATGCGCATCATCTTACTACGTTTAATTCATAACATAAATTGTGAAAAAGGTGTTATATAAATTATGAAAAAAGTGTGTTAGTATTAGAAATCTCAGCTTTTTTTTAATATTTCTTGTTACTTTTGCTCTATTATTTCATCTAACTCTGTATAGAGCAATATTAAAATTTTGTATAAGGTTATTACTTAATATAACTTTCATATGGATGGATAAAGTATAATCTTAAGCAATGCTAGATTAAATAACATAAACATTGAACACCACATAAGTTTATTGGTATATTAACTGATGCAAATAGCACTTTTACTTTATCGCCTCTATGACATATGTGAGCAGATCTCAACTGCTGTACAAAGATTTTGCACTGAACTATTGCTTAATCTAACCTTGCATAGGAGTAGATTTAAGTAATTTCCTATACTGAGCTATATTAAGTAATATTAGTGTTGAGCTTCAAATAAATTTATTGATGTATTTTTACTGTAAAATAAATAACACTTTTACTTTATCTCCTTCATTATTACTTTAATATATTTGTAAGTTAAAATTTTTAATAATATACTACAAAATGAGATAAAGCAGTAAATTTAATCAAGTTAACTGCGAAGCTTTCAAAGAAGTTAGGTCTTTCTTAAGCTAGATTTCTTGGGCCATGAGAACCGATTGAAAACAAATAGCTTAACCCTTTGTGTGAGGGCTATTGTTCCCGAGAACGAATTAAAAAAATATATTTAAAAAATTGCTTTCATTCATAATAACTGTATTTTTTATTTAAAAAAATAAAATCGCGCTTCACCTGCTCTTTCCAACCAATGATACTTTATCCAGTTCCTACTGATTAAATATCGACATTTACTAATGCCCACAGTTTTTTCACACTCCAACTTCAACTTCGTCGTGGCCTGGGGCTCCATCTCTTAGCAAACACCTGTTCCTTCGCTGTCAGCGAGTGAGAAATAAGTGTGCTCGAGTCATTCAACCGCTATTAGAGAAAGCCTCTAAACTGCCTCGTAATCGTCTGGGCTCAGGTGAGAAAAGTAGTGTCTCTTCAAAAGGAGGGGGGTTGCTTTTTTCCTCGTAAGAGAGAGGTTGCAAGTTGATTTTGAATGAATGAGACCACTCGATATTTTTTATGCTATCAGCTTCGTTTCCTTTTTCATCCCTTCAAATAATGTTCTTTGATTCACATATAATGCTCTTTGATTAATATATAATGGATGGTTAATGAACTTGGTAAGTTTATATTTATTAATTATATGCAAATCAAAATTACAATTAACATTTAGTCGCTATTAACCAGCTTTCCATGAATATTAAAATCAAAAAATATTTTTCATTTGCTTGACGCAAATGATGTTATCCTTCTTTGTTTAATACAAGAAAATTTTTGATAATTCATTACATAGTTTTTTAAATGATAAATTTTTCGCTTATGATACTTAATAGTTATTTTATTCATTCTTTTTGTGGTAGAGACATGTAAATTCTTCTTGCTTTTGAAATTGTTCGTTTGTTTTCAGAGTCTTTCCTTTTTTATTATTCTGTTTGGGATTAAAATTCTGAAGAAATTATAATGAAAGGTTATCGTATGACGCACCCCGAAGAAAGCGATCGTAGCTTTGAGCCAAATTCAAACTAGGACGTGGGAATCCTTCAAAAATTTCGATGACTAGAAGTGAATGTTGATACCACGACTAGTTTTGATGCTGTCATCATAGTATCGAGTGAAGAAGGATTCTTATATATTTACTTTTTTACCAAAATCATAAGAGATAGCCTTGAGAAACAGACAAAGTCTTCCAAATGACATAAATATAAATGCCACCAAACATTGATAACCATAATTGCAATGGGCATCGGTGAGACGATATCTTTTAGCAGAAAGCTGGGAAGTAATGGGATGTGTGCATAGCACCATGGAGGACCTTCTGCTTGGTCCCTGCTTCAAAATCACGAAGACTCCACTTGGCTGCTTCTGTTTAACTAATCGAGCGCAACTCAGAGCTAGGTAGAGGTGTAGGCGAGCCCCTTATTGTGCATTTAGGTTAATGGATTTGGAATACTCGCCCATCAACAATAGCCTCGTAAATTTAAACCATTGTCAGATGACGAGGTCACACCTGAAATGGCACCCTCGTCTTCACATCCACGTCACACCTGCGGAAGGACTTGGACGTCACATATTAACGTGGACACGTCCCCAACCCACGGAGCTCCAGCAACCCAGTGAGGGAGAGTACAACATGGTCAACCTCCCAATCACTGCCAACGGCAAATGATGCTGAACGGAAAGTGGCGTGAAGCAATTGAACCACTGAAGCTTAAAGTTAGATACAAGGAAGCATGTTGGAGCAATAACAACAACGAGTATTTACTTTTTATCCGTCCAATCCGAAGAGATTTAATTAAAACATGGCATACCTCTCTGTACCTAGCCCTGAGTAGCGCCATACCAATTTGATAAAAGAAGTTAAGTGGGGATCTTTGTAATTTAGAAGCAGGAGAAAAGCAAAAAACCTCCTAATTTTTTACCAGTCATTATCAGAGGTATTATTTCTCTTAGAGGACATTACGAACATGATTTATTTAACGTATTTTAACTGCCTTTAGTAAATACGACGAGTCTTCGATTAAGTCGTGATTCAAACATACAACCTTCTGACAATGAGAACGACACCTTAATAAACCAGGCTATCATAATCTCAACTAAAATGGTGTCCCCATAATGTCAATAGATCTATGAGTTATTGGGGTAAAATTATGTTCAAGGGCAAATCGAAGTTGCCGGGCAAACCAGTGACAAGGAGAACATTATGCACGTGTTATTTGTCAGAGAACTTACCAAACATTCAAGTATTCCGAGGTTCATCGTTTACAGAATGGCTGTTGATGAAGAACTATGATGTCTGGGTAAAAACCCTAAATCTTATAATAAGATCTAGATTACTCCGCAGTAACTTGTTCTGTTTTTGTTTTCATTGACAAAAACTAGCGTTGTCTGGCTGCCATTTTCAACCTGGAAAGTGAGAAAATTGTACGTATAGAATGGTAAACATATTCTTTCAATTTTTAAATCATAGAAAATTTTCGAAACAGATTAGTCCATTTTATGTCATTACATCTCTTACCATCCACGAGGTGGCCAGATTGCTTAATGCATCTTTCTCACTATCGGTCATCTTTCTCACGATCGCCAAAGTGAATTATGCCTTCTTATAAGCCAAAATATAGTCCTTCTCTGGGCTCGAACGCGGCGGCCTGCTCGGTCCTTTTCTGGAATGCGGGTGGCCTGTCTAGTACAAAATTTACTGAATTTAAGACTGTAGCAGCTAGAGAAAATTGTGATGCATTTGCTTTGTTGAAGCTGGTGCTTCTACTGATACTCTGGACTATTTCAAATGCAAAGATTTTGATATTTATACTTTACAAAGATCTCGTCAGGTTGCCTCCGGCATTATTGTAGGCATTAAATGTTCTAATACCTGCACTTTTAAAATACTTTGCTCAATGCAGGACAATTTAGAGGCTGTTGAATTAAATGTCTGGAAGGATTTTCTGAAAACAAAATTAGTTTTTGTTTATAACCCTTCTGGTAATGTTCCAAATACCTCTATTCTAGAAAACACTCTTGATAAAAACACCATAATTATTGGTGACTTCAATTGTCACTCTTTCAGGTGGGGATACAGACAACCAGATTCTCCTGGCAAAGCTATGGAGGATCTTCTTGACTCTACTGCCCTTGTTTTTCACCAACCAAATGGACATACTTTTCTTTCCCTCAAAGGAGAAAAGACTAACCCTGACCTTGTCCTCTCACTCATTAATTTGTCCAAGAGTATTAAATTTGACCTTTTGGAGTCCTGTAGTGGTTACGGACATAAAGTCCTGAAAGTAACTCGCACTCTTGACTCCCAGCGCCCTTATATAAATGGAGATTTCTTGCCTAGATGAAACTTAAAAAAGGCTAATTGGTCAAAGTATGCCCAACTAACTGACAGACTTCTCGCTGTGAATAAACTTGACTTTTCGAACCCAGATAGAAGTAGTGACTATATCACGGAAGCTGTTCGTGTCTGCGCTCAGGCCTCAATACCTAGAGGTAAAATAAGAAAATATAAACCTTTTTGGACTGATGAGTTAACCGATCTGAAGAGGAAGCGTGATGATGCCCGTTTACAAGCTGAGCTCTTGGGTGACTTAAAGTCAAATGTAACTCTTCGTCGTGCGCAAGATGTCCTTAAGAGAACTATTAAAGAGGCAAAGAGAAAATGTTTCAGAAATTTTGTTTCGGCTTTGGACTTTAGAAGAGACGGTGTTCGGGCTCATCGTTTTCTTTCTTCCCTAAATAATGAACAAACTGAAGCAAAAAATGAACCCTTGATTAGTAATGGAAGACCTCATTGGGCCAATAGAGACAAAGCTTTGGCTTTTGCTAAATTTTATGCCTCAGTGAGCAGACTCCCTCGAAAAAAACGAACTAGACTTCTTCAACGGCCGCCCCCTGGGTGTCTCAACTACGACGACGAACGTCTTTTTAACAATGATTTTACTCTTGACGAACTCCATAGAGCTATGCATGAGACAAAATTGGGTAAATCTTCTGGACCTGATGATCTGCCCGGTGAATTTTTTATTTACCTGGGTGAAAGTGCCAAACAAACTCTTCTCACTTTTTACAACATCACTTGGAAATTATATGCCCCCTCAGAGTGGAAAAAGGCTACAATAATTCCTCTCCTGAAACCAGACAAGCCAACTGATTCCCCTTTAGTTTTAGACCTATTTCCTTAACAAATAGTTGTTGCAAATTAATGGAAAGAATGGTAACAAATAGGCTAAACTTCTATCTGGAGAGCAATGGGCTTCTCTCTAACCTTCAGGCTGGTTTCCGAAGGAAGAGAAATACTATGGAACAGGCAGCATTCTTTTCACAATGTATATAAGATGGATTCCATAGGAAACAATCCACACTAGCTGTTTATGTAGACTTTAAAAACGCCTACGATAGAATCTGGCGAAAGAAATTGATTGAGAAAATTGCACTGCACTTGCTTTTGTTACTTTTGACTCTGACAACTTTACCAAGGCTAAATTTTATTGGGCCGCCAGAGGTCTTATGGCAGATAATGCCAATGACTGACGTAGGATAAAAAAAAAACTATCGGAAGGTAGTGAGTTCGAATCCCTACTTAACCGAAAATCCATCGTATTTACTAAAGAGACTGGTCCACGTTCAATTTGTCATAGTCACAATGTTCTTCAAGTGAAATGATACTTTTATGGGTGGCAAATCAACTATTGAGAGCTCTTCTGCTTGCTATCTGCTCCTAAATGGCGAAGAACCCCGCCTGGCTACTACCTGACTGACAGATCTCCACTCTGGGCTGAGGACACAGAAGCTTGCTGGTGATGCAACCATCAACTCAGTATTAGAAATTGTTGTGCAAAGAGCGAATATTTGAATTTTCGGAGAATAAAATCACATTGTGGAAAGTATAGTAAATTGAAGAGTTCTTACATTTTTTTTGTTTATTTTATCCTTAAATTTTTTCTATCAAAGATTTCATTGTGAAACTATGCGACTTAGAAAAACTATATATCATTTTCAATTTTTTTGTTTGATTTCTCTAATAAACAAATTTGTTATTTTTTTTGTCTACTTTCGAGTAAATAAAACCAATACTTGTTAATTTTTTTGCTCCTTCGTACTTAATTTTCGGAAATTAGCATCTTAGTATTAAGGATACTGTAGAGACACCATTTCATTGTCTTCCTGGTAGACTTTTCAAAAGCAAATAGTTCTTAACAATCATAACCAAAAAGCTCCAAATCCCTCATCGAGAAAGGTACTTATGCAGAAAATAGACAACATCCAACATTTTTTGTTCAACAAAAACTGCTGTCCAATCTGAGAACTCCCTTGTCATTCTGTGGGTTCACTCATCATTGTGGAAAGCACGAGGTATAGTACGCATATTGTGGGCCATGTCCATCCCTATATGCGCATTGTTTTTCTTCAGGATGATGGCCTCTAGCAGCAGGATAATGTGAGACGTTAAGTAGCTAACAGTGTACCTATGTGGTTCAAAGAGCGCCAGAATGAGTTTATCGTTCTCCCCTGGCCAGTAAACTCATCTGGATTAAGTCAAGTCAAATTTAATATCTGTGGGACCACCTCTATCTGGTTTTTTTGAGGCATGGATCCTCGTTCGCGTAATCTAGAGCAGCCGGCCATGGCAATGGAGTCGGCATGGCTTAACAGCGCTGTGAAAACCTTCAGAAACCTAATGGACTCTGTTTTTGTACTCCTCGCAGCAGTCCACTTTGAGAAAAAAGATTATTCTGACTCCTGACAGGTGGTCACATCAGTGTGATTGGACTGCGTGCATCCAGGATATTTTACATAAAAATAAAAATTTTGGCCAAATCCATGACTGATTATACAAAACTGGCTGTTGAATGCTTATCACTATGACCTTCGGCTCATCAGTTCTTCTGTACAATTCCCATCTAGAACTTAGATGTTTTTGTAATACTTCGAATTATATTACAAATTTCGAGGTGCCTAATTTATTAGCCCAAGTAAACAAAAAATAACCATGAAATTTCTTCGAAAATTTCGATCCTGTTCCTAAACCATGATCAGGCGTAAGGTAAAATTGCTGACCTGGGAAAATTGCAAATGTAGTGCTATATCCATAAAAAGTCTTCGAAACAAACGATGTACAGTTTTTTAGTTTTTTTTTACCAATGTATACAATATGGTGGGTCGATAAAATAAGGATTTCTCTAGTTATTCCTTCAGCATGATTTGGTAAGTCACTACTTTTTATCCATTTTTCATTAGCCTTAATGTTTTTTAGCATTTTTCCTTTATAATTTATGGGATTTTTTCCATGGTATGTATATGTAATTTCCATTCTGAGATTACCATTTTATTTGTTTTTGAGAATTCTCAACCACATTAATAAAAACGTAGTTTTGTCATGGATAATGTTTGGCAATAGACGTCAATGTCTTATTTTGCTGTTGATGACATTTTTAAAAACTGTGCCAAGTATGATACGTATAAGAGGGTTCCATTGTTTTTAAAATAAATAAATGACTTTATGCAGTTAAGCATCGGCACTACCCAATGAATTAAAAGAGCGTGAGTGACAGGAAGAACTCGAATTTCTAATCACGTGAAGCACCTCGAAGGAGTGCCTTGCAAACAACCCTTCATTGTGGAAGGATATAGAATTGCCTCTTCTGTTAGAATGAATCGTGAAATTTAAGTAATTAATATATTCTGAATGCAAATTTAAGTTATTGTATCAATTCCTCTCTCGGCCAATTTACTCATTTATAATTTTAAATTGCCTTGTTTCCTTATTACTAATTTAAGATAATTTTTATATCAAATGTCAGGCATACACATTTGCGAATCAGATTTATCGATTCCACGGCAGCTGTGTTTGCAGTGATCAATAGCGAACTGATCTCTCCCTTTGCATACAGCAAATAGATAATGCAGAAACAGAGCTTCCCACATGAATGGGAGGAGGGATTTTATGAATTATTTCCACTTTAAATTTCTATCTCGCATGCTTCAATTTTCCCAAAAAATTGTTAAAAAAAGAGTGAAGCGCATTAAAGATTTTTTCGTTATTAATGAAAAGCTGAACATTTGGTTGATGCTAACTGGTTCATCCTTCTAAAAGCTTCCAATGCACGCCAACGAAGAGCACAAAGATAGTCAGCCCGACAGTCTCTGCCTTGAACTCAACGGATCACAAGATGTCTTTGCACGATTAGATCAAGTAACGAACCTATGGCCTTCCGAACACGAAATTGACATATTTCCATAGTTGACAAGTGACACTAGTGTGTTGTTGGATTTTAACTATTCAACTCAAAATTCCCCTTTAATATATAAACCTTAAAATATGAGTTTGATACTTGAATTGAGATTTTACTTTTTATTTCATACCAGATCAGCAATGGTGCAGTAGACATTACGAAATTTAACATGAATAGATCAACTAAATAAAGAAACCTAAAAAAGAAAGGGTGTGCCAAAGTTATTTTAGAAGGGTATCAGCTCAGCTATCAACATAGTCATTTAGAAACCAAGGTGGCCTGGTTGATTAGGGCGTTGTTCTCATTACCGGAAGGTAGTGTGTTCGAATTCCACCTAAATCGAAAATCCGTTGTATTCATTCAAGGTGGCTGGGACACATTAAATAGGTGGCAATGCCCTCCTAGGAAGGATACCCCTGTGGGTGACGAGTCAAGTACTTCTTGGTCTTTGCTTCTTAATTACGAAGCTTCCTTTAGTGACTGCATCACCGTGGCGAGGGGATGACACTGGGCGGAGTGGGCGGAGTATGTCGTAAGCGTACTCTCTTGATAGGACTGCCTAAGACTTGTCCAGCTAAAGTCAGTGGACTCTGGAGGTAAGTTGGTTTTCTATCTCCGGTGCTCCAGGTCTTTGATCATAGAAGCTGCCCCATGATTCCTCAACTATGGTTGATTCAACAAGTTGGGCACATTTAATATACTCCGGGGTTCACCAGTCAGGACCTGGTTCAAGATCCCCTATTAGTTATGGACTTTTTCGGGGTGAATGAGTTCATGGATCTGATCGCTGTTCAAGGGGATGAGAAACAACAATAACAAATTATGAAAATTCTCACTCTGCTACTTCACCTTAATTATAGGGTCCAAATCTGAGATAAGTACAAAGAAGCAACAGCAGCAGCCAAGTCACTTGACCAAAAAACAAAATGACAGGTAATTGGCTGCATCCAGAAACTTCGGTGCGGCGAATAAAATACATGTAAACGTTCTTGAAATAAAAATGGTGCCGAAACTAGCTATGAAAATTATTCATTTTAATAATTCAATCATACGCAATCGCAGTTCCATATACACGGATTAATTATAGCGTGTTCTGTCATTATATATTCAATTTTGGAATATCGCATTTATATATTTCACTTCATTGCAGAGGAATTTAGTTTCTCAGTTTATTGCTGCAAGAAAATAACCAAATTCTTGTTTCCAATACAAGTTTTATGAAATAATTACTTTGCATGCAGACGGAAGCGCATTTGCGAAGAGCCTACAAAAATATTAATAGTGTAATTATCATGAAAACTAGAAAAAAAGTTCCAGTCACTTTCTCTCTGTGTGTCTCTATCTGTGGTACCCGGCTTCACTCAGGGAGTTGATTAAGGGATTGCATTGTATTTGTAATAAAAGGATGAACTTTATAAGAATTACACAAATTTCTTATTGAAAATATATTTTAATTACAATACTTCTTTATATAAACATTATTTCTCATTTTGTTTTCCTCGGTGTATATGTATAAGTATTTCAAACTTCCTACTACGGATAATTGACCGTGAAAAAGCATTCGTCTTTGAGGTTTAGCCCTCAATATTTTAAAGATTTTCCTCACACTATGTTAATTGGAAGATTGTAGGCCATTTTGATTGGAAATTGCAGTCTTTTAAATTGGAATAGCAGTTTATTTGAGATCAGAGTGGTTCTGGATATAAATACCGCGCGCTCGCGCGTGTGTGTGTGTGTGAATGTGTGTTTTCCGTCCTTTCCAGTCATAAAAGTTCGGTTCCGATGATGTTATCCGATAAAGTTTTGACTATCATCCTTGTTGACTATCATCCATCCATTACATAGTTTTCGTGAGTTGAGATTTTTTGAGTAGTATGATCGGAGATTCAATTTTCAATCGAAGGCATTGCAGTGGCATGCCTGGTAATTGAAAAGAATTTAAAATTTCTGTAGGAAATTTGGCATTTTCTTCAACTTTTACTAACGGTTTATATATTCTCTCTTCACCGGGAATTTTCTTTAAATTATTAAAGTTGATATCGTCGACACTATTATTTTTAGTTGCTAAAACTGCCCTGCGAAATACCCACGCCGGTTATGAACAACGTTTGGATAAATTTGATCGATGAGTTCGTTTTCAGTAGTGGCTATATTCCTGAAATCTTTGTTGGGTTCAATAAGGCTTGTCGTTTAGTAGTTAGGATACTTGCTTTCGCCTATTTGTAAGTGTTTTTAGCAAAATGTGTTGTTTCACCTTTCGATATACCAACTCTCTTATTTTTTTGTTAATCTAAGTTGGATTGAAGCGCGTCAAAGTGATGCTGAAAATGAGTGCGCATACATCGCTGAAAAGGAAGCCACAAAAATTGAGGAATTGGAAGTCTTAGTTACTCCGTATCCAAGATCTTCCCTTGTCAAACAACTGAAGCACTTCACGCTAAAGAAATGGTAGTCTCTGTGGGACAATGCAACAACAAACCGAACAACCAAACATTCACACATAGAAGTCTTCAGTAAGCTGTGATGTATCAAATAATCTTATAATCAAATAATCTCCAGGAAGCTGATGGTCAATATCAAATAATCACTATTAAGCTGATGATCAATACCAAATAATCACCTGTAAGCTGATGTATGACAAAAAATCCATACTTCAACCAGCTGCTAACATTTCACGGTCCATTTCCACAGTACTTCCACAGAACCGGAAAGGCAGCTTCATCCACCGGTGTCTGTGGAGCCCAAGGGGATCCTTTCCATTATGCTCTACAGTGCTCAAAGACTGAGAAATATCACCCGAAAAAGAACTCCCAACAGACCAACATGGAATTCCTGAGATTTTGTATGAATGATCGTCACCGTATATTACTCTTCACAAAGCTGATGATTCATATTACCAAACGAGGACTGAAACTCTGTCGGGATACAGACCACGTTCTCGTAGACGACCAAGAATTTTTCCAAACGAGTCAGCAAACTATTCTTAAAGTTAAGTTTTTTCCACAACTAGTTATGGTGTATTAATTTTTATGAACTTAGCTGAAATTCATGAACTCTTTGTTATGAATCGTAGTCTATTCGAATATTGTTAACCCGTTTTGGAATCCTCTACACTTTTAGAATCTCAGAAACTTTTTAAAATTTTTGAACTTAAGTAAGATGCTTTTGAAAAAACTAATGTGTTTATTAAAATTATGAATTCCGCGCTTGTGTATATATAGCTATCATCTTTCATATCTTGCCAAATTTTTCCTTTGCATATAATCTATAAAGTTGCCTTCAATGTATATAATGTATTTAATGCTATAACTACTCTACATATTGTTAATTTTCCCTTCATTAATTGTAAATCGTTACTTAATTGATTGTTTCATCATGTCAAATTTTGTTTTCAACCCAGAGAAAATATTCAATGCTATTGCCTGATGTTTAATGAGGCTTAAATAAAGTTTCTTAAAATGTATTGCTACCAATTTGTAAACACAATTTGATTACCTTTATAAATGCCGCGATGGTGTCGCCCCCAGGGATCTCGTAGAGATGTGAAGCACAATTGGTGTTGGAGAGACTTTAACCTTTAGGTATAGTCCGGGGTCTTCTCACACAGTTATGTATTTTTTGTAAGTATTTGTATGCGTGAAGAGTTATAGGATTTTTTGTACATGCGTTGACTTCTGTTCGCCTCCCTTTCCACAAGTGTGGCGGCAGAACCAGATAATGCCAGTGCGAGTGCGATGTGTAGTTTAACACCAACATATGCCAGTAAAAGTTTTATTCGAATCGTTCTCTTTATGCTTCTAGGTAAATAATTACGTAAGTTTTCTTGTTGATCCGGTCCATAATAACGTTTTGAATTTCTTTTGATTGCCTCTGAAAAGTGGTTTGTTATGAGCTATGTACTAAAGTATGTTGCAGCTTTTCTCTTTTGTAATTTCAAAGTTTGGTACACTGAAAGTATCTTGTCGTGGTGCTGACTTGCCAAGTTAAAATGCGGTGTATTGTTTTATTGCTAAACATTGATCTTCTAGATAAATAATTGTCTCATGTCATCATTGAATTCGATGGCGAGTTCGTCATTCAATTCATTAACAATCCACAATGTTCTGGATTAGCTTGTGGGATTTCGTACACAGTTTGTCATAACTCATATTCTCTTTGAAGGATTCCCATAGCTGTTGTTAGAATGTCGTTAGGATTTTGATACATGTTAGAATTATCGCGAATAAGGTTTTGACTTGATTACACTTGATTTTTTTAATTAAAAAATACATATTAAGTGCATTTTAAACAGTTTTTAAATTTTATTTTCGATTTATATTCAATCACTATATCATTCTGATTACTCACACTTCACTCTTTTTGTTCATTCGTCGCACTTCACTGTAAGAAGCTCGAGTTCAAACTCGTTACTCGGATCATATCTTATCAATATTCTTCCCTACCAACAGGTAGCCCAACTGCAACAAAAAAAGTCTTGCAACAATCCACAATGTTCTAGAGCATTCTACAACATTCGAATATGTTCTGGAATATTGTACAAAGATCTGGGCTATTCTAGATTATTCCCCAACATCCCAGAATGTTCTGGGAGGCTTTAGAATGCTCTTGAATACCCTCAAATGTTCTGGATTGTTCTAGAAAATTTTAAAGGCCAAAATTTCCGTCCCTTATATTTTCAAAAACACGCCCTACAGGTAAAAATGAGAATTTTCTTCATGGACAGGAGATAGAATGTTTCCACTCTCTGCAACTCTCTTCTTTCGTACCGCGCCTCATTCCAGCGGCAGTCACATCTCACATTATCTTTTATTACAGATTTAAAAGAAAAAAATTTCCTGTATGTATTTTATATACATATTTACAAAACTACACTTATTCTTCCAAATGATGACACATTCCATAATATATATATATATATATATATATATATATATATATATATATATATATATATATATATATATATATATATATATATATATATATAAGAAATGTGTCATCATTTGGAAGATACGATGACACATTTCTTAAATATGTATATGTCTATATACATAACGATATTTTCTTACTTTGGAAAAAATTTATTGCTTAATGGTTTACAGAGTATTTTTGTAATGATCATCAACTTATCTGGGTTTTAAAGGTTACGAGATAAGTCAATGAAGTTAAATTATACGAACATTTTTTTCAGTGTTTGAATTTAAACTATATAAGACCTTTAACAACCACAAATTTATTTAGAACAGAAATAAAATTTAATAACAATTCATTAAAAATATAATTAAATTGTGCTTTTAAAAAATAACTAAATTTTGGTTTTAATTACTTTTTGTCTAGTATATTGTGTCATAAGACAAATTTCTTAAAATGCTTAAAAATTAATTAAAAAAAAAAAAAAAAAAAAAAAAAAAAACTCCAATGAATACATAACAAAAATTTGTAGAAAATATTTGAATGCAAGATTTTAATCTTAAGAAATATGTTGTGAAAATAAAAGCAGTAAATTATTTTGTGTAACACCAGTGGGTATGCCATCTTTACCCCGAAAGGTACATATACACAGAGAAAGCAAAATGACTGCCCCTGCCCGAACCAGGATTTGAACCCGGGACCTACTGCTTCGATGTTAGAGAAGCTAACCACTCCGCCATCAGTCGGCAGCTCGCTAAAAATAAAAAAAATAAAATTACTTTTCAGGATTTGGCAATGAAGCTTGTTTGCTAGGTGGAAAAATTACAATGCAACTAAGTTATTTCAATTGACACCAGAGGCCTGAAGGAAAAGTTGTCACTTTCGACTACATTGTTTTGCCGCTCGGAAGGTCGTGAGCTCGACACATGTGCTAGCCAAAGAGATTCGTTCTTATAATTTTTGCACCTTTCATTTGGCTTAGTGAATTTTCAGGCGTTAGGCGAGTCATGGAGAGGAGAGTGCCAGCTCGGATATCGTTAAGGTTTATAATGACCTGCTGGTTGATGGAACTTTGAAACCTCAGTCAGCAAAGCAGTAATTGAAATATATCGCGGTAACCAAGTCTAAGTTATTATAAGGAATATTGGTGCCACTGTGACTTAAGGGAAGGACATTGTTTTACAGACAGGGTAAAAAGTTACGTGTTCCACTGTTGAACAATGGAAGATGTGGATGCTGCTCTTCTACATTTTGTTATGCATGCCTGTGGATGTCTGTAAGTGTGTACACAGTCCCTCCCTTATGACGTTTTATGACTGTTATTAATGAAAAGTCCGCCCTGTTGGTGACTGATGTAACTGACAGCATTAGGCAGTTAGGATGTCCGCTACGTAATGTTAGATATAATACATAGAACACCCGCCGTCAGGATATACTGATATGAGAGTGCTCTTCAAAATGAACTATTCCATGTTCTATCCTAGCTGTTGTCGAACACCAAGAAGTAGTTATGTTTTTATCTTCGGATGTCACTTCTGTTGGGGTGGGTGATTGAGAGTTTTCCGGGTTTCCTTCCTTGCGACGCGTGAATAAGACCAACTATCGATGGAAAAAATTTCTCAAAGATAATTTGAGAAGTGGCTAAATAGAATGTTAGATTGTCCTGTACACGATGTCAAAATATTATGTATATTAGATAATGAATTGACATAAAGCATGCTTAGGAAAAGACAGTCTCTTTGCGTGGCATATGATCAGCGCTGTTTACATGTCTTCAAAATTGAAGGTCTTATGTTCGATAATGTTGAACATGCATGTTGCGTGTTAGCTAGATTATTTTTGAATTTTCCCAGATTTTCCCCTTTGAAAATTAAATAACCACCAGCAAAAGAGAATCTCTATAATAATCATCTAATCAGGTACCGTATATTCAATTCTTACTTTCTTCACTTCGCCAACCGTATTGACTTATTTTTCTGAATAGAGAGAGAGATTAATTAATGTTCCGTATGAATTCAAATAAATATTAAATTCTAATTTCTACAATGCAATATATTATTTCTGAATATGTAATATATTATTCATTATCCGGCCAATGGTATGGAATAGTTAGCATGCCTAACGTCGAAGCAGTAGGTTCCAGGTCTGAATCCTGGTTCGGGCATGGTTGTTTCTCTCTCTATGTATGTGTTTTTTTACCCACTCACCGCCGGGATGAAATGGCGCACGCTCTGATTGCCCCATTGTATAAGATGCCATGCCATTCGCCCATAGCAGCGCTGATTATCCTAAGGGCATTAGGAAAAGAAGAAAAAAAAACTTTATTTGCTGTTCAGCGTCTCTATATTTCGAAAAAGAATTCGCCATTCGATAAGCTCGCGTTGATTCATATTGATTAAGATCATCATTATATCGAAATATCTCCAACTTTTACCGAAATTAAGTACTATAAGCACCCAATGAAATAATTTAAAGTTTTCTTGTTTTGTTAAAGGGTAATTCGCTTACTTTAAATTTGAACCTGCGTGTGAATGCATTTTAATACTTAAAAAAAGATGTGCGTTCATTTGTGGTGTAAATTTCTTCCTTCGGCAGAGATAGCGAGCATATAAAAAATTGAAGCCAGCCCAAATGCGCTTGGAGGAATGTTACATTCTATTATTAATTAAAAGAATATAGAGCTCACCGTGGCCAAACAGCATTCTTAGAAGAAGGAAGTCCCGAGTTCGATATCGACCACTGCTGAACGGAAACTTCAGAAGGAAGTGGGATCTAACCAAAAAGAGTTGAATGTTGGTGTTTCGATGCCATTTTCGAAGTACACTCTATCTAGACAGGTGCTTGGGAGTTTTCTTCCTTGCGTCACGTGACTATGATGCACTATGTTGGAAATGTCCTTCAGGAAAGCAGTTTACGACGAATTCTCAAATGCAATGGGGCGGCTCCGATCAGCGGCTGCGCAATACACCCACCAATGCGAAGGTCAAGGAGCATAAAGGAAATATTTTTAAATCACGTGTCAATTGCGAAAAAATTAATTTGTATGCAAAGTATGAGGAAAATAAGCAAACAATTTAGCATGATCTAGAAAAGGCGCCTCTGTAAATATACACTACTGGCCATTAAAATTGCTACACCAAGAAGACGACATGCTACAGACGTGAAATTTATACGACAGAAAGAAGGTGCTATGATATGCAAATGATAAGCTTTTCAGCGCATTCAGACAAAGCAGGCGCCAGTAGCGACACCTACATTGTGTTTAAATGAGGAAATTATTCAGCCGGTTCCTCATACACAAATTGCATTTGAACGTTGTTGTCTGGTGAAAAATTGTTGTGATGCCTCGTGTAAGAAGGAGAAATGCGTACCAGCTCGTTTCTGACTTTGATAAAGGTCGAATTGTAGCGTACCGGGATTGCGGTTTATCTTATCGCAGTATTGCTGCTCGCGTCGGTCGAGATCCAAAGACTGTTAGCAGAATATGGAATCGATGGGTTCAGGATGGTAATACGGAACGCCATGCGGGATCTCAATGGCCACCTATCACTAGCGGCCGAGAAGACAGGCATATTATCCGCATGGCCGTAATGGATCGTGCAACCACGTCACGAGCCGTGAGTCAAGAAACGAGGTCGTTTGGAAGACAACAAGTGTCTGCACGAACAGTTCGACGACGTTTGCAGCAGCATGGACTCTCAGCTCGGAGACCATGGCTGCGGCTTCCCTTGATGCTGCGTCATAGACAAGAGCGCCTTCAATGGGGTGACCAACGACGAACCTGGGCGCACGAATGGCGAGACGTCATCTTTTCGGATGAATCCAGGTTCTGTGTACAGCATCATGATGGTCGCATCCGTGTTTGGCGGCATCGTGGTGAACGCACACTGGCAGCGTGCATTCCTCATCGTCATACTGGCCCATCACCTGGCGTGATAGTATGGGGTACCATTGGATACACGTCTCGGTCACCTCTTGTTCGCATGGACGGTGCTTTGAACAGTGCACGTTACATTTCTGATGTGTTTCGACCCGTGGCTCTACCCTTTATTCGAGCCCTGCGAAACCCTACGTTTCAACAGGATAATGCCCGACCGCATGTTGCCGGTATTGTACGGACCTTCTTTGATACGGAACATGTTCGGCTGTTGCCCTGGCTAGCACATTCTCCAGATCTTACACCAATAGAAAATGTCTGGTCAATGGTTGCCGAGCCACTGGCTTGTCACCAAACGCCAGTCACTACGTTTGATAAACTGTGGCATCGTGTAGAAGCTGCATGGGCATCTGTACTTGTACATGCAATCCAATCTCTGTTTGACTGAATGCCCAGGCGTATAACTGCTGTTATTACTGCCAGAGGTGGTTGTTCTGGGTACAGATTTCTCAGGATCTATTCAGCCAAATTTTTTGAAAATTTAATCACTTGTTATATTTCTAGTATAATATATTTGTTCAATAAATATCATTTTGTTATCTGCATTTCTTCCTGGTGTAGCAATTTTAATGGCCAGTAGTGTATAAGTACGTTTAATCCTATGCAATGATTAAGCTTTAAAATTCGATGACATTTTTAAGTTTTAAATATATATAACATTGAATATTTACAGTTTTAATTATAATATTAAGCCGCGAGTTCGCTTCTTTCTGTGATATAAATTTCTGACAGCCGAATCTGTATAAAATTATAATATATTACTTTTACAATTAAAAAAAACTGATTCAGTTTAAATGCATAAGATAAAGTTAATAATGTGTTTAAATTAAATTTGATTTTTTTATAAGAACTGTGACTTAAAAAAGAAAAAAATTTAGGATTCAGAAAAAAATTACAATTTGGAAAAAATAGCAGTATCAGCCTTTTTTCTCCAAAACATTATTTTGAAGAGAAAAAAATATCTCAACAAACATATCTCAAGAATATAAAAAAACTTCTTTTAGCTACGAAGTTATTAAATGCTGAAATTGGAACTCCTTTCAACAGCGTTGTATTGCATTTCTAATCGGTAACATATCAAAAAAACCAAAGCACGTTCGCTTGTGGACTGAAATTTTTTTTTGAAAAAAAAACTGAGAAAATTGTAAATATTGCTATTGTTTTAATTTTACAGTATGGAGATGTAAAAAGAGAAAATCTGATGTATACATATTTTTCACTACTCCCCCCCCCCTCCCCAGCGGTTATGCATAAATAATTTTCAAAAAGCGAACAGGACTTCTTTTCTTGAAGCGAGCAAGTTTCGAAATCGTGTGCTTTCATGACAACAGCTGCAAGCAGTTTAAATTAATTACAAATACTGTAATCAAAATTTTAAAATGAAACACGCCCCTTAAGCAGACTCCAACAACTTGATATGTTTCATTCATTTCCATTCAGCTATTTTCTATGCCCTACCGGAAGAACACATTCGATAATGCATGTAATAAATAGATGTCACAATATTTGTAAATGATTTTTGTTTGATAAATTATATTGACTTTTATAAATAATTTCATGTGAAAGGATAATTACTACAAGTCTGCCTCTTAAAATGTAACTGTTTATCTTTATTCTATATTTATTCAGAATTTAAAGTTGCGTAGCACCTTTTTAATGCAGTATGCCAATGTAATAAAAAACGATAGTCTGAAGCCGTAGAATATACACTGACATTTTACAACAGTTCTTATATCTGAACTTTATCTTTACTTATATCTGAATCCTGAATGAAAACTTAACCTTAAATTATTTCATCAATGTATAACTTTAACGAGAGAGATTTTGGTCTCATAAGTTATGGTGAGTTGTAAAATTAACAAATAAAAAATTTATTTATTTTTAAAAAATAGTATCTGGAAAAATAAACGAAATAAAAACAACTGAAACCTAATAAAAAACTTACGAATAATTTTTAGGCTCATTGAATAAAAATTCCGTTTTAAAAACAGTAAAACATGTTCAAAAAATATCTAGCACATGCAAAACAGAGCGGAAAGGTTTTATAAAATGTATCTAGTTGCAAAATTGACTGACATATAAATTGATTTATTTTAAAAAAGAAATTTATTGAAAAAAATAAATATTTGAGAAAAAAAAATAAAAGAAATTTAACAATTTAAACTTTAATAATCGAAAAATGAAGTTTTTTCTGCTTATACATAAAAAGAAATTCTGCTTTTAAAGCATTCAACTTGTTTAACAGAAGATGAAATTGTATTGGAGAGGCAGTGAACATTTATACAGAATATTCGAGAGACAATGAGCCATTCGAGGAAAGCCATTCCAAGGAATATTAAGGTGAATGAGACAAATTGATAAAAATTTTAGATATCATTTATTATTGATTACGCGATTATTAACTATATTTCTTAACAGCTCTTAGGAATTATGAACTATTTTCACAGTTGTGAAGGTTATAATATTTTTCAATATCAATAAATACTGATAAAGATATGTAAAAATACTTCTTCAACAAAATATCGACGTTTAAAGTGGAAAAATAAGGCATGTATACATATTTAACTAAAATTGTATTCAAAAACTAAAGATTTTGAGCTTGTTAGCCAAATAAAAAGTAACAATTTCCCTTCTATGAGTTACAGTGGATAACCTTTTTGAAAGAAAACTAAGCAAACTAATATTGCAACTTTCAACTAAACATTTTTTTCGTTTTTCAATTCAGTTAAAAAGATTTGGTTCCTATTACATTAAATTCACTGCTATAATTTTTAATTTTAATGGTTTTGAATTGGTTGTTTCAGGTATAGTATGAAACTGGAAATTTACTTCTTTTGAGTGGAATTCCACTCTAAATTGTGGAGAGCGTAAACACCCAGTACATACGTCAAGTATTCACAACAGGTTTTTTAATCATAGAATAAAAGCGTATTTTTTAATTAAAAAATTCTGTTCTCTTTGTGAAGCAATGGCTGCCAAAGAAGTTCCTTATGGCTGTCGCATCGGTAATCGAAAGGAATCCCTGCGTTCAGCCTCCATGCTGAAAAATGCTCCACCCCACCCCAAGAGCCGCACTGCCCCACACCGATGTCCGATCGATCCGACCATGTGCCCCATTCCATGCGCAGGAGACACCCATCTGGAAAATATTCTTGACTAGCGACTGCTCCACCCTGCCGACATCGCGCGTAAGAAAAGTCCTGTGCGAAAACGAAAATCGATTCACTCTCTGCCCTGTGCATGGACAGCCACGCCAGATGGCCGCGCGCGGAACCAGATGCAAAGAATGCCTCGTGAGGAAAGGGTTATGACCAGAAACAAACAAACAATCAGTTCAGAAACAAAAAGAGAAACGAAAGGGTTGAGGAAAAGGGAGGAGTCCGAACGAGTGGCCATCTCAGAGGTCCGTTGTAAGTTGTGCAGGTGGAACGTACCTGGGAAAAGAACAAAAAAACGAATTCCAGTCTTTTTCAATCAGCTCCTTCCCAGGCTCGCGCGTCTTGAGGCAGGCATCGGTGCGTCATCCAAATCAAAACAGCAGCTGCCTAGCGATCAACCTTGGCCTACGTAACGACTACTTCCCCTTCTCCCCTTCTGTATTGGGGATCAAAGGGGTGACCTCATTTTTAACAAACGGACTTGCAATTCTGTTTTTTTCGGAATATCTTCGGCCGCTTTTTATCGTAGCACGAAAGTACTGGGAAGATGCTTTTGCTCTGTGTTCTTCTGAAATACCTAACTAAGCAAAGGCATTAAAGAGCATTTTTTTTTTTTTTTTTTTTTTTTTTGACAGCTGGGGAGGGAGGGAGGACAATCTGAATTGAAGGCCATCTCAGGTGTCATGGAATTCCGTTAAATGACGTATGTATGCCCCATACAGGGTCTCGTCGGTTACTATTTGCTGTAACAGGAAGGAGTTCGATTTTTTATCCCTTGATAAATATACGATGGAGGGAAATTTTAGTATAACATCACTTCCCAGAAACAAATCCTATCGACGCCGAAGTCTGATGCAAAATTATACCATATTATTGGTTATAGTGGATTTTCTGAAAATTTGCATATTTATATACACGGGATTATCAGTTTCTGGAAATTATTTCCAATTTCATATTTCTATAAGGAATATTTTTGAAATTATCAATGTTTCTCCTATAGAAACAGGGTCAGAATCATCATTTCGTCCTGCATTTTGCAAGTGAAATGACATATTCCATGTTGGAAATATTTTAATAAAGGTTTTCCTGAGACACGTCATCGAAAATAATACTAAATAAAAGAAGATTTAACACTTTGAATTCTCCCCTTAAAGATCTTAATAAGGAGAAATTCAGATTCCTGAAAAGTATAAATATATATAAGTCACAAATCCTCTCATTCTAATCATAATCTGTAATATATTCTGAGAATGATCTGCAACAAAATTAAACAATAAGTTAATAAGCATTAACATTGAAATGAAATTAATATTTTTAATTTTATTCTCTAGTTTTAGTTCATATTCTTTACTAATTAATTTCATGCCAGGAAGAGAGTGAGATTCAAAGTGGTATTTGTAAGAACATCCAATAGTTTATCATTTTCTTTTGGTAATTTTAAAATCTCATAAAACCTAATTTTTAAATTTCCATAAAACAAAGTTAAAATATAAAGATTATTTTAAACTTTAAAACCGAAAAGTCAAGCATAAAAAACTTCAATTTCAAGAAAAAATAATATTTTATACTTTTAAATAAATATATCTAATTATTAATCACTTTTATTACCTAAGTCTTTTTATTTTCAATTAAAATCTATGTTATTAAAAAAAGATTGAAACTCAAAGTTCTCTCGAAGTCAGTTAAAAACAATCCTAAGTGTTTATTTATTACAGAAAAGGATAATAATTAAATTCCTTTATTTTTAAATAGATAATATAGTTATATAATGTTAAAAAAAATATCTAGTTTATTACAAAAATATGCTAATTATCACCTAAAGTTATATAAAGAGGCAAAATAAATAAAAATATTATTTATTTTATTTTTCTATTAGATTAGCATACAAAAATCTAAAAATATTCAAAAGTAAACAATTTCTTTAAATTGTAAAAAATTTTCAAGTATGAAGTAATTTCAAATATTAAAGTTACACACCCAAAGCATAGTTTTTTTTTTTTTTTTTTTTTTTAATATTTTTACAAAATGTGTGTGTGTTGTGTATGTGTGTGTGTACGAGTTAATGAAATTTTCAAGAAAACGTGAAAAAAATCACTCACATTTTTTTCATCCAAAGATTTAATCATTCAAAGATTATTTTTAGAATTCGGAGCCATAAAGTAATGTTTTAATTTAAACTCATAAAATTTACATAAATTATACTAAATGTTTTTTTAATTTTATATTTAACTTAAAACTTCTTATAATAAGTTAAAAAAATTTTATTTTTTAAAAATGTTCAAGAGAACAAATAATAAAATTCTCTCTTATTTCATTCTGCATTTAAAACAAGATCTCATTGAACATAACATTTTTCTCTAATTTGTGTTGAATATTCTTTCAAATCTTATGAATTTTCTTTCTTCAGTAATTGAAAATATGATGTAAATAATTTATGTATTTAAACCTATATTGTGATGAAAAAATAAACTCGTGTGGAATGTTTTATTTATAAAAATATTTATCTTTCATATTTAAAAAAATGGAATTTTCTGATTTCAAATTCGTATACATAAAAAATAATTTAAATTCTTTATCTTTTTATTGCTGTGCCAAAAAAACCGCCCATGATTTTATCCTTTCAATTAATCAATAGGTTTATTTTCTAACTGTAATCAAATATTCGGAACATTCTCTCAAATGTGACACGCAGATGACATGTCGGTCTGTTTTGCATAACTTATTTATGAAATATATACTCACTCCATTTATTTAAATTAAACCTCAATTTTGTACTTTCATCGGATTTTTCTCTTGGTTTCTTTCAAAATGGCTGCTTTTGAGGAATTAAAGTCATGCTAAGATAGCCTTTTTTAAGCTAGTATTTGACTAGCTTAAGCAAATCTATGTTTCATCTCAAATTTTTGTTTGTAATTAACGGTAATCTAAGCGTTGCTTCTGTTGAAAGCACTTCATTGCAGAAGGCTGCTCTCTTCAGAACCAGAAACATGGACCCATTTTTAAAACTTTAATCTATTTTTAACAAATAAGAATAGAGAAAAATTATGAGTGTCATTGAATCCCTTCGTGTTTTTATATTTTCACGTAGTTTTTTTAAAAAATGATGTTTCCTTCTTTATTTTTGAAAAAGAGTATTATTTTCACTACGACATCGATTTCGCCGATACGCCACCGATTAGATTTACCGCATGTGGGTGAAAGAATTTCTGAGTTCAGTACTTAAAACTTTATTACTAAAGAGAATTTCCAAGCTTTCTACACTTTAATGGATGTATTTTTATCGTATTCATTATGCGTGTGAAATTTTATCTCGTGCCCAAAATAGGAAAACAGGCGTACAGGCTAGAAATTGAATCGTTACTCAACAGGGGCAGGGATCATACACGGAACCTTTCGTTCTGAAGTGAATTATCATTTTACTGCCCCAGAGGGAGCTAGTTACTTGATAATATGTGCAAATTTTATGAATTTCAATTAAAAAATATTTTACGGCAAGAAATAGCGTTGGAAGATATGTGATTTTGCCAAATGATTTCCTTACAATCACCCAGTTCAAGAGATACCTGCAGCCACATCCGATTTTATCATAGATTACATATGGAAACATGGGATGTTCCAGAATTATTCTGAAGCTTTGATATTGTAAAGAGCATGCACTTTAATAAAAATATATAATTTAAAATCTATTTTAAGATTCACAGAATAAAAATAATTCATGACTTAAGTTTTAAATTAAATCTATATATTTAAATATTTAAAAATAATAATTAAAAGTTATATATAATAATAACTTTATATTAATTTAAACTGCTTAATATTTATTTGTCAATGTAGAAAATATGAAAGTTCATAAGCTCATAGGTTACAAATATAAAATTTAATTTTACAATATAATAAAAAAAGAAAATTGTCTAATAATTCTCACATTAATATCTATTCACTGGTATTTATATTTTCTAATTTATGAAATTTTTCACCATTATTTTAATACATTTAAAACCCTGCTATTTTTTTAACTGTATTAAAAAATTGATATAGTTAAGAAACAACTGCATGAAGTTATTCCCTTAAAAAAAAGAAAAACTTAAAAAAAAACAACAACATGCATTTTTATTTAGAGACATTTTCTCCAGCCAAGAACTTTACATATTTTTATAAAAATTGAAAAATTAATTTGAATATTTAAGAAAAATTAAAAAATAAATAATGCTTTAAAAATGCTTACATACTGTACTGCGAGAAGGGCTCTTGATCTCGATTATTGACATGATAATCAGCTCGATCGATAGCTCGGACTGCCAATCGGCTTCCCTTATCAATAGATCAACATTCTGAGACTACAAATAGCTGTCTGGCTTCTTGAAAATTGATTTTAACACGATGGCACAATCTATGCTTTTATTAAAAATGTCGCTATTGTTACAATGGTTGGTTTTAAAATTTAATAAATATATATATATATATATATATATATATATATATATATATATATATATATATATATATATATATGTATAATCTGCATAGTTTTCTGACGTATAAAGCTTTGCGAATGACTATATCTTAAAGCAATAAATGGATATGCTTTGTTTTATCGACAAATATAATAAATTTATTCAAATTTAAACTAACAAATAGATGTAGGACTAGAAATTATATTGTGAAGTGCTTAATAAAATTGAGATACTTTTTACTTAAATGTAAGGCAAGCAGAAAATATTAAAGATCAGAAACTTCAATAAAAAGTTACACTAAAAAATTTAATGCAATAAAAAGATAATGAATTTAGTAAAGTATAAAAGGAACTAAAATATCGCTTCTGTAATTTTAAATTATAAATCTATACATGAAATTCAATTACTTTTGTAATAATAATGTTTCGTATTTAATTATACTGTTTAATACTTTGTTGATAAAACATTAACATTCATGAATTCATTGGATAATAATATAAAATTATTATGATAAAAGGGATCAACTATAGTTTAATCACACTTTAATAATTATTCTGATGTTTATTCTTTTTAAAGAAATTGGTGAATCAATTATAAATTCAACAATTTTTTGGTGCTTCAAATTTAAATTTTTTGATTGATATTGCTGAATCAATTATTGATTCATTGAATTCCAGAATGATTATTATTTTTTATATAATACGCCGTTTTTTTCAACTGTATAAAAATTGATACAGTTTAACACATACTATCTTTGTAACATACAAACAAAATGATAAATAGTCTTACAGAAATTTGAAACATCTTCAACGATCGTAATATATAGATAGTTGAACTTTGTTGCAGAAGCCATAGTTATAATGACAACCAGAATATAGTGTCAGGTGTCATACTTGCATGACGATGGGGCATCTTCATTCAAAACCATAGTTACCTGATGACATCATACACCGGAAGAACATTGAGAACTATGAATTTCTATACTATCTATAGGCACACACGACATAGCGAATTCTTTAACCAATCAAACTGTCTTAGATACGGAGAGGAGGTCAAGAGATCATTTTTCTCAAATTCTGTGCTGCCAGACATAATGATTCTCTTCGGTATTAAGACGAGAGCCATATAACTTTTCTTCAGTAAGCATTATACTCATAAAATAAATTTTGATGATAACAATACTGTAACGATGACAGGATTAATAGAATTTCTTGTTAAATGTCTATTATAAACTATATTATTATCATTAATATAACAATATAAAGTTTAGTCAACTATATACCAGCTAAGTAACTATTGGAAAATACAACTTTATCTTATATTCTAATCAATTTCTTATTAAATATATGTCATTTATAAATCTTCTTAAAAGCAGTACTGGTTACTGAACCAAAATAGAATTAAATTTGTTTAAAATTGAAAACGTAAAAAAATCAGTAATAATTTTAACAGATACCAATTAAAATTTATTATTACAAATAAAACTGAAATTTAACTGTAAGCAGATGTCGCTTTTTTGACATCCTTGTCAAGTGCTAACATATTCAAGAGTTTAGAAGATTCGTTTTTATCATTCTTACTAGAGAATAGGTTTCAATATTTTGATGTGTTTTCATCTTAAACGAAAACAATTCTTGTTGAGTTTCTTAAAAAATCAACGTGGTCAAATCTGGGTCGTGTATGAATCCCTAAAAGAATTTCTGGAAAATACTGCATATTGTACCAGTTAGATGGTAAGAAATGAAAACTAACTGAATATTTCAAAAATAGTCTTAAAAACAGCGTGCCCGATATTAAAAATGTAAATTAATATACTTTGAACAATATTTCTTTTAACAAATAAGTACATGCAAATTGCCGAAGTTGCATTTGAAAAAAGATTTAAAATAATCTGTGTGTTAAATACAGCAATGATTTATGTTTTCTTTTGATTTAAGTATTTTTTATTGATCACAAATTTTTACATTGAATGCATTAAAATATAAGTTTATTTTATCTTTCACTTTTAAGGAAAAAACTTTAAAATGAACTTTTTCTTTCTGCATGTTTCTGTAACTAAATATGAAACGTTTTGAACAATGAATGTAGTCAGACAAATCTTGAGTTTCTACTTTATATGTAGCATTCAGGTTGATTGTTTAATAAAATTACATCTGTCATATATTAAATAATACTATTCAGTTCATTTCTTAATGATTGAGAACTTGAAAAATGTTCATTCAAATAGTACATTCCAAAATATACTCGTATTTGTTTCAGAAAATATTTTTATACTATTCTTATCAGAGCATTAGCAAGAAAACATTATCTTTTATCCATCTACATTGATTCGCTTAATGCAATCTTTTACTTTAGAAAAAAAAACGCCCCATATTACTTCTTTTCATGACACAATAAATTTTTACAGTTATGGACGAAGGATCATCTTCGAGGGAAGTATATGCAAAAAAACGTAGTTATGATTTAAGAAATAATGTGGTCGCCAAAATCTTTAAATAATTTAATGGTTTCTTTATTGATATTGACATGCTTTTCTTTTTCGTGATCAGTTAACAATTTTCTTTCCACATCCAATTTTTTCATACGTAATTGTAGTTATGGTAACACACATATCCATGTTGAATTTCATCAATATCATTTGATGATACATTGATCATCGTCGATTAGAATTTTCCGTGTGGCAAGTACATTATCCAGATCGAGATGATGACAGCTTCCCTCTGTGTTCTTCATTCTGAAGAGAATGGCCACTTTTGAAATTCTATAATTCATCTTAATACAATGAAATAAGATTGTCCTTCCTTAATTGTAGACTTTAAGCGCATTCTTCTTTATTTAAATCCACTTTAAATCATAAGAAATCAAATCACGTTAATGTTCTCGCGTCAAATCTATTTTTCCTTGTATTTAAAATTTATTCTATGCTAAATAATTTGCGATATTCCAATAGATACTCATTTGATAGGATAAAATGATTCGCATTTTCACAAATGAAACAGTTAATTCTTTTCTGAAACTTCTCGTCGGCGCATATCTAAAACAATTAAGAGTGAGCTTTGTATTTTGTAGAACAATAAAAAATTTATTTCTTATACGTTTAGTTGCATAATCTTTTTCATTTGAAAATAATAGAATGAAATCATTATTTACAATAATTAAATACAATTCTTATACATTATAAATACAATAATTAACCAATATATCATATCAACTTTAAGATTTGTTAAATTAAACTCTTAATTTTTCTATTTCCTTAAAACATTTTATCTTTAAAAAATAATTTCAATCTAAATTACTATCAAAATACTGTAATGCTACAATTTACTGTTTTAATCAAATGCAAAATATATTTAAAGTATTGTTTGCTTTTTACTATTTTTTTTATAATATTGATATGAATTTTGTTTCATATCAAAGATATTAAGTGAAGTCTCAGATTAAGCAAATCTTTCAGTTAAAAACAGTTTTTGTGGCAATATATGTTTCTTATTTTTGAAGCATAGTTTAAAGATTTCATTAGAATGAAATATTTTATTATTGGTAAAAAAGCTTTATATGTGAACTATAAATAAACAATGCTATGACTATTCAAGTTAAGTTTTCATAAATAAAATAGAAACATTTTAGAAACTTTATGTTACTATGAACTGATTATATGAGTTTGTATAAAATGATTATAAGATTCAAGTGTGAAAAACTCTACAAAGCCATAAAACCTACTTCTATTGGATTTAAGAAATTTGCCTTGCCGAACTGTGAGCAAGTTGTAAACCATGAATTAGAAGAGTTTTGGATAACAGAATGAAAGAAATTTATTTAAGTTTAAAAATGTGAGCTCGCCGGAGTTGGTTTAAAAGTTTTCAAGTATGATAAGGATACCACGAAGCCATAGGCCCAAATTGTAATAGGAAAAGCAAGTTGCCAAGCCATAAGCACTTTATAGCGTATAAGCCAAATATACATGGAATAAATAACTTTTATATAATAAAAGAAGTAAATGTGAATTGATAGAAATAGGTATGAATTTATTTAAAGAGTTAAAGACCGTACAAATCCATAGGCCCAAGTGGTCGACAAGACATAATGGAAGCCTGTTGGTCTCAAAATGCTGTAATGTATTTTTACATTTGATTAATCAGATTATGATCCATGTTGGTTTCCATCGTATTTCCGATTGGCTGATCCTATCACACATGAAATTGACATTGTATGCCCGAAAATATTATGATCGAATGGACAAAACTGATAAGTATATCACACAAATGAAAATTCAAGCCATGATTAATATCGAAATTGTCATAGCAAACTTCAAGATCACGATCTGAAACTTTACCAAAATCAAATTACATTAGATCACGTTTCGAATTACTAGTCCTTGGGACATTGAAGAAAGAAGCAAATTTTAAATAAAAATTTGTAATATACAATTTTGTCAGAAATTTGAGAGAAAATTTGAGGTAACAAACAATGTTCTGCTAAATGGAATATTTTACCGACTATGCATGGAATGAAATCAGTAAAAATTGTGCAGTTGTAAATTATAAAGTTGAGTATTCAAGTAAATGTACTGCATAATGTAAAACTCCTGTTGTTGTAAGCTAATCTCAAAATAAGAGGTCTCAAATTGTATATATCACAAAATAAGTTAACTTTCTTGTTTGTTTTAATAATTTCATAGTTTTTTTTTTTTTTCAAAAATTTTAGTTTTTGTTGTTTTTATTTTTTTCAAAATTAATATCAAATACAAAACTTATTACTCAATTTAAAATTAGTAATTTTCAACATTAGTACTTAAATACAAAACATCAATATAAAATAGTTAAATAGGATAATACTTTGTAAAAATAACATCAAATTTTAAAATAACAAAGTTAGATTCAGTGGAAAATAATAGATAAAAAATACTAAATATTTATATAGATCTAAAAACTACAAATATCTCACCTCAAAAGAAGAAAATTTACTGTAATTTATTATTATTATTATTAATTTATAATAAGATAAATATATTTCATGTTTGTACAATTTCTCTACAATACCATATAAAAAGAAGTTTATTTACTTAATTAATTTTAACTCATGTTTTCATTTATAATTCAGTCTTTAATGGTAGTAGGAATTATTGAAAGAAAAATTTTGAGATATTCACTTAATGTTTCATATTATTTTTTTATTTTCATATAAACGCTACATCAACTGCAATAAAAGTGTAAAAATATTCTACAAAAAGGAAAATACTATATTAGAACGATGAAGCCAGGATATATAATTATCAAAAACGTTTAGAAATTGTCTCTGAAATACTCTATTTTCGCAGATTTTACAAAAATTTTTTTGTCCCATATATATATATTCTAATATAGACGTAATCTTCATAATATTTTCACACACTGTAGTGACAGTCGAAGACCATTTAAGTCATTTTATAGAGTCCACCCCATAAATTGCCTTCTTGGATACTTTTTCATAGCTAGTGAGACATATTCATGTGTCAAAGGGAGGAAATCCAAAAATATTTTAAACGCAGACACGCATGTAGAAGGTAGAAACTCAACATCATTCCTCATTGTCTAATAGTGGAGGGGATCAAACCCAGGACTTAATGCTCTGAAAAATGTTGACCTACCACCAGGCCACAGTAAGGCCATCCTCGTAGTATTCAAGAAAAAAAATCTTGAGGATCATTTGAAAATTTTTTAATTCGAAATATTAAGAAACAGTTAATTGACTTCTATTGCACAAAATAAATTGGTGTGATATTCTGCAACTAATGATTTTATTTAGACATACAAAATTTTATTAGTGTATATTGCTAATTTAAGCTACATATAAGTTATAGATAACTGCAATATATTTTTCAGACCCGTATTTTGTCTTTATTTTCCATAATTACGAGAAAAACTATTTTGACTGATCAAACATTTTATTGCTTGTTTTTTTTTTCTTTTCTTTTTTACATAATTAAAAACATATAAATTAAGATTTATGATTAGCATTTCATACGTTAATAAAAAAAAATCTTGACTTTCATTTATTATCTTGTTCATTTATGTATTAACATATTAGAAATTGCACTATTCGATGGGAAAGGGACAAGAAGAAAAAAATTCATCCCTGTTACCTTGTTAGTTTCAACTGCAGTAAAATAAATCTGAGAAGAGAATAATTACAATGGCTAACTGGTGATAGATAAAACATAAACACACAGACTATGTTTTCTTTAAAAATTATGATTACGGCATTTGTAATGAATTTAAACCGTCAGAACTCACTGTAAAGTTGTTTACCGCCCTAATGTTCAACTTTCCAGAAGTGTTCTCGCTTTAAGAAAGAAGCGTGGGGCTATTTTTCGCTTTGGAATAATTAGTTAACTAGGCGAGAATAAAATACTGTGCATATTTGGTCTAAATGCGAAATAGCTTCTTGGAGACAAAATATGTACAGCATTACATATTTTGTCTCTATGAAGCTCTTTTATTCTCCCCGTTTTTCTATATACGCAGTTTTTTTTTTTTTTTTTTTTTTTTTTTTTTAAATAGTGGTATTTACTATTTTTTTCGATTTTTAAAAAAGCATCATTTCTGCCAACTGCAGCGAACACGTTTTTAGTTTTTTCAATACGTCATCGATCAGAAATGCATTGGAATCTAGGTGGAAAGACTCCTAAGTGCAATATTTTATAACTTCTTTATTAAAGGAAATTTTTTTTTCAGGCAAATGCATCGCATTGGATTTTTTCTAAAAGAGATCTCACACATTTCTTGGAGCAAAAAGAAGAAAAAAAAGCAATGTGAACTGAGCCGTTAAATTTTTTTCTAGTGAATTAAATACATGTTTTTACCGTGGGAAAAGCAGCCAGATCTTTTATTCTGTTGAGCATTGTTTGGTATAAATGACATAAAATTCAAAATGTTGATCAGTAGGATCGGTTTACTTATGGCTTACGCTTTCAGGTGCAACAAGAATATTGTTGTGATGCCCGATTGCGAAGCTCCTTTCTCACCTTTTCAGCACTACAAGAGTAAGAAATGATGGAACTTTATCTAGTGGCCTCTATATTATATTATTTATTTGAAAAGTAACGTAAATTAAAATGTATCATGCTCATAATGAGATAATACAGAATTTTATGAACGCTAGTTTTGTGGAAATAATTTCCCCGAATAAAATTTTTATATGTTAACTAATTATAGCAAATATAATATTTTAAAAATATTTTCATATAAATTTAAACTCACGGGCTATTTTTGTAAAGACAGAAAACATCTAATACTTTGAAACGATCACAATTTATTGTTTTATCAAAGAGATCGCGTGGTGAAACAATGCATTTGTTTTCCATTTTTTTGATTTTTTAAGTCTTATTAATCCCAAATATCATTATATTGTTGTTTATGGCATCATTTGTTCAAATATTTGCCCTTAAATTAGAGAATAATGATGGAATTCTGAAATTTTAAGTATAAAATTACTTACACATTAATAGGACGTTAACGCAGCTTATTTAACAACTTGTTAATCACTTCATTTTTATGTCGGCTCTGATCAATTCATTATTGACATATCTTTATGGTATCCTAGTGGTCAGGTCATTGACCTTCCCTCCGGAAGGGTGGGATTCGATTCCCAGTGGCGCCAAAGACTCGCCGAGTCCATCTGATTTAGGTGCTCGTAAATTAGTGGAATCGAAAGTCTTGTGAGCCGTCGTTGAGCAGTGAACATGGCTTGGAGATAAATTTCCTCACATTCAGATCAATGTTAAAATTGAGAAAGTTGATCTTCTTGTGGTGCCATCTATCAGAGGAGCTTAAAGCAAAGTCGTACATTACCCCTCGTGGTGCTCTGGTTAAACGAAAGACGCACACTACTGGCTTAAAATTCGTATAGCGAACGACTGCTTGTTCAAGTGCCATTAGTAACAATAACATATCTTCATATCGTTTTTTTTTTTTTTTTTTTTTAAGTCACGCGTATATTTTTATATATATTTTCGATTACATAAAAAAAAATTGTATATGATGCTGAATTATGAAAAAGATCTTCTTCGAATCTTTGTTCTAGTTTCGAAGAACAGGTGCGTAAAAATTTAATCGATTATTTGTATCCCATAGATTTAACGCAATATTATTATTTTTGTAATAAACAACCGATATACAATACCTGGTATAAGAATCCCACCTTTCAAACGTAACAAATTTATTCAATTTATAAACGGAAGAAGGATATTATCTTTTAACGAAATAAAATGTTAAAATCGCTTTTCGAATCTGAAAACAATCATAAATTCATTTATTAACTTCTATTTCATAATAATCTTATCTAATAAAATATCCCCATACCGTGATTTCTGGTAAAATTATAGTAATATTTAAATTTTCATGTAAATAAAAAAATTTTATTAGTATATGTATGTGTACACATAAAAACATTGTGAAAGTCGGAAGCTTCTTGAGACGCCATCATTAGAGACGGCATTACTTCGTCTATCCCACCACCCTTTACGACCGGACAGAAGAAGGGTAACACTGAGGCGAAGGAGTTTTTTTTTTTTTTTTTTTTTCCCTCGAAATTAATGATTAATTATTTGTTTGGGCTTCCTAAGCCAGTTTTATAGGTAATTCTTCAATTCTTCTGAATATTTAAGGCGCCAGTCTCTTATGAATATATTTATCGGCTTCAAAAGCCATATTTGATTCCTAATGTATTTTGTTATGTGATGCTTAGAAAATAAATTAAAAATTAGCATCTGGTATGGTGTTATCGCATTCTTTCCTCCAAGAACTACGAAATACAAATTCTTTCACAACGGTTTACCACTTTCGATTTAGAAGGAGGGAGAACTTCACTAACATAAAGAATGAAATATGCGTCCTCAAACTGAAGTAGATTTAAAATAGACAAAAGTTAATTATTTGTGTGTATCTCTGAGTTCAAAATACTGTAAAATACAGAGTCAAAATTAATACCAGGTGAGTATTTCTGATAATGATTACTAATACATAAATGGATACTTTTGTGATGATAGACCAGTGCACGATATTAGGAGTGAAGTGATAAAGAAATCACTCTGTAAAAACTGAATTTGAATAGAAGAGAAATGAAAAATATTTTAAAAGCAACTATTATCAAAGGAAATACGAAGTATCAAAAGAAGAATTAAAAGCTATAAATAACAAGGCGTCAAAAATAGTATCAAAAAAGTATTCTGGAGGATTCCAAAAACGTTTTGCTGCAATGTTTTCATAACACGATGCCTTGCAATGTTTTCATAACACGATGCCTTGCAATGTTCTCATAACACGATGCCTTGCAATGTTCTCATAACACGATGCCTTGCAATGTTCTCATAACACGATGCCTTGCAATGTTCTCATAACACGATGCCTTGCAATGTTCTCATAACACGATGCCTTGCAATGTTCTCATAACACGATGCCTTGCAATGTTCTCATAACACGATGCCTTGCAATGTTCTCATAACACGATGCCTTGCAATGTTCTCATAACACGATGCCTTGCAATGTTCTCATAACACGATGCCTTGCAATGTTCTCATAACACGATGCCTTGCAATGTTCTCATAACACGATGCCTTGCAATGTTCTCATAACACGATGCCTTGCAATGTTCTCATAACACGATGCCTTGCAATGTTCTCATAACACGATGCCTTGCAAATGTTCTCATAACACGATGCCTTGCAATGTTCTCATAACACGATGCCTTGCAATGTTCTCATAACACGATGCCTTGCAATGTTCTCATAACACGATGCCTTGCAATGTTCTCATAACACGATGCCTTGCAATGTTCTCATAACACGATGCCTTGCAATGTTCTCATAACACGATGCCTTGCAATGTTCTCATAACACGATGCCTTGCAATGTTTTCATAACACGAACCTTACAAGGTTATTCACCAAGGAAAATTTTCGTGTGAAACCTTATTAAATATATGATATATTTTGATGACACTCTGTATTAACGGTGTAGAGCATAGATTCCCAAACATTTTTTTCTCGTGGACCACTTTCAAAGTTTAACTATTTTTGGTAAACCTTGTTGCCACATTTCTACTGTATTCCCAAAACTCTTTAAAAATATCACCCTAAATTGAGTGTGTTAAGAAGGAAAAAAAAGGAGCACATTTTCTTGTGTCCTATTTATAAAAATAATACTTGCGGTTATACAAAATTATAAACATTTATTATTGCAAACAATCAACAATTAACAAAAAAATCATCAATGAACCCGGACGTCTCGACACCCTGCAAGTCTCAACATGTGGTGTACACTTGTACTATGATCTGTTCAATTCTGTGTTTGAACTAAGCCTTGAATATTTTTGATTACCTACCTAGTGAATGATGCTAACTGCCTACGTTGATAGGTAAATCCAAGCCAAAATTTTTGTTCTTTATTATGAAAACCAGAAAACATTTTGTGAACCCCTGTTTTCTTTTCACGTCTACGTGGACCCCCGTGTAATCTCCTATGTTCCCCTGAGGTGCAACTGGGAACCTATGATGTAGAGTGTTATCAAATGATATTACATTATCATTTTCACATTATGATTAGACTTACATTATGAATTTTATCATTATTGTTTTCATTTTGAGCATCATCATTATCATTTTGAAGTTGAGGATCATTATCATTTTGATCTCTAGATGACTGCAAGTTCTTTGTTTGATTCCACTTTATACTAACTGATGATGAATTTTGAGTATTTTTTAACACTCAAATTATGAACCAAGAAGTGTGTAAATAAGCGTTTGTTTTTAAACTACTGTTTTTACCTAATTGAATCAGTTTCTAATTTTAGATAGCTTTGTAACGAACTAAAACATGCTTTTTGTACTGAGAGTAAAAAAGCAGGATTTTTAAATTAAAAAATTGTTTCTTTATTATGTCTCTGTAGTCTTTTGATCAAGCTTTAAGTTCCGTTTAAAAAACGCATTGCCATATTTGTGTTGCTCGTTAGCAATATTTGTGTACTTCCTTATCACCTTATATAGGATATAATTTTCCAAGAAAAGTATTCTGTGAACTGAATTAACTTTATCTTGTTACACATAAGCAAAACTTTGTCTACTTAAGTCTCCAGGAGCAAGCAAAATAAGAAATATTAGAATTGCTTCAAGAAGAACCATTTTGTAAGTAATTTTTATTTCATAGAAAAATTAATATTTATTAAAACTTGCCCTTTCTTTATGAGATTTAGCCAATTTGAAGATAAATGCAACATTGTGGTAATTTTACAATTTTGCTACATCTAGAACTTAAAATCGAACTAGCAACTGTTCTTCATAAAAAATCTAGGAATTTTATACCTTTTACATTTGTGCGGAGTCACTAATACGAAAGTAATTCCATAGAAAATATAAGTGCATAAGGGCCGGCCAACTTGTCTAATGGTCAACGTGCCTGACTACTGATAGGGAGATCCTGGGTTTGAATCCCGTTTCAGGCATCGATGTACTTTCTCTCTCTCTATCTTGTTTTTGTCCTTTCCGTGTGTGTGAATGAGGTGTGAATGGTTGCCTACCCTATAAACGGGTCCCTATGGCATGTGTGTGCACTGAAGAAGTCGGACTCCACACCAAATAGGGTTCATTGGAAAAGTGGAACAGCGCACCCCAATTTGCCAGTCTAGCTGACACACGAGAACAACAAGTGCTTAAATAAGCAAAATTTTCTTAGAAAATATTATAGATAGAAATCTCTTTGAAAAATTAGATTCTTAGAAAAAATTTCCTGAATAAAATCTTTATTCATTCATTTTATTTTATCCAATTTGAATATTATTGGTTCGATTTTTATGAACTGTAAATTTTACTGAATTGAATTTCAAAAAATAGTAGCACACAGAATAAAACTACTTGCTGGCTCTACTAGCTTAAAACAACTAGATGGCTCTACTAGCTTAAAACTACTAGATGGCTCTACTAGCTTAAAACTACTAGATGGCTCTACTAGTTTAAAAAACATTTCTCTCTTTCGAAACTTTGATTACAATATTTGCAATTCAATTAAGCTGTAATTAATGCTCGTTTAACTTACTGTGCACTAGTTTATTCTGCAATATACTTAAAGTGATGTAACATTATTTTGGAGCTTTATTTGCTTCTAGAATTGGAGTTCTTTCTCCTTTAAATTTTTCATTAATCTGTGTTGCATAAAAAAAGACATCTTTTTGCTTTACTTTTTACATTTCTCCAGTGTTAATTTTTTTTAAATAACAACTGCTATTTTTTTCGATATTCAGAAAACTTTGTCTAAATTCAGGAAATGTGCTAGCGTCTATTCCAATTCGAATCAGAAATGTATTTTAATTAAAATGAAATAAATACTGGCTTCAGTATTTAGTAATTTCATGTCTAAAAAAAATTCTTATCTCATTTGAATTTTTTATTTTTATTTTTCATATGGTCGGTTATAAAAACTTATTTCATAATGCAAAACAGTATTTTGAAAAACAATTAAATGTGCTTAAAAATAGCTATTATTGGGAGTTTTACAAATTATAATTTTTCTTCAAAAGTTGTTGACTAGAGTCCTTGGTAAAATGCTGAATTTGAATCTCTAGTTCTTTATAAAAACCCTGATATGAGGACAATTTTGATGCCCACAAAATATTACATTTAAATTCACATTTATGAGTCAAAGTGGCAGTTTTGAGGTAGGAGAATTGTGCTTTCTACACCTAAAATAGCTTAAAACAATTTTTTTTATTGAATATAATTATTTACAGTCTCGTGCAGTTAGTGCACCTTAAGTTTTGTGGCCCCTGAGCAGTTGTGATTTGGAGAGTTAAATGACATTTTAAAATATCGACGTCATGATTGAAAATCACAAAGCGATTAACTTGATTGTGTTTTATCGGCATGAGCAGTCAGAAACGTGTCTCAGTAACTTAACCTAATATTCCCACCACAATGTAGATCCCAATGAACATCAAAAAAATTTATATAAATTTTTACACTACTTTTTTTAAGGATATATCGGGTTTTTTTCTTATTTTTTTAACAAAAAGTAATAATTTTTAACAATATAATATCTATTTTAAATAATTTTGGATATTTTTTGAGATATCAATGTTAAAAAATAAAAAAATTGTGTTATTTTGTAAGACTGAACCAAAAAAATCAATAGATTGAATAACAACCATAAAGAATTTTTCAGGACTTCTTTGTGAAAACAATACTCTAATTTGCAACGAGAACACGCTGAAAAGCTGATTCCCTTTCACAATGTAAACAGTAAATTACAGAGAGACACTTTCTTTTTTTCCCTGGGGACACAAGTTGTCACACCACTATACGTCTTGCCATTTTACGACCCCATTTGACGTACTTGCCTCTTCACAGTTACGGAGTTACGACCACATGTTGAATGAGTGCTTCCGTCGCCGTTAAATAGAAGATTCTATCATTTGTATTCAGACAGCAATCACATTAAAGATTGGGTTTGCCCCAGTAATTTGCTTTCTAATGTTTGTATTTGATAATCATTGTGGGAATGGTAATCTACAGACACTCAAGTAATCATTGCGCAGGTGGTGCTAGAGACAGGCCTTATTCCCATTTCACAACATCTGACATCGGATCTTTCTTTGCACTGTGTTAATTCTCTTGGGTAGGGTGAAGATATTTAATGTCCCGAATGAAACGTGAGCTCTGGACCTGGAAGAAAAATAGTATTTGATAAGGATGAGTTGTATGCTTCGACCTTCAATGTCCTATGAGTTATGATCTCAAACGTAATCTAACGAAATGACATAGCTCTTCTTAAATTTTAAGTGAGATTTGAATAAAATAAAATCGAAAAGTTTTACAAAAAAAAGGGAGAATGTGTAGTGTAATAATTTAAGAAATTTTATCAAAATACATTTTTTTTACTAAATCCTTCATTTTACTTAAATCTAGTTCTACAGTGAAATATCAAAGGATTGCATAGCAGTATGCAAATGGCAATGCTTAGTTAAGGCTTTTATTTGTATTTCACTGATTTCCTGACTAACTCGATTTGTGTCACTTGTTCATACTTATTGCAATTCATTACAATCCCCAGGTATCTTGGCGTAGCACAGAATTTGTCATGACAATTGATTTTATCATGGTATTCTCTGCGATGCTTAAAATGAAAGATTTTCTTGCAATTTCAAAATTGACAATATCAGAAATATTTTGGACTTTTTAAATAAATATTTTGATGAAAAATTGATTTATATTATATGTTTAACAAACTGATTTATAGTAGCTGCTAATGTTAGTACTGAATGATTTAAAATATAAGTACATATAAAAAACTATAAAAAGTAAAAAAAAATATTGTCATTTCTTTCAAAAAACAATTATTAAAGAAAACCGTTAAGAGTATGGTTTGAACTTGCTGATTGGCTATTCCATGCATGGTCATTCTGTTAATAACCAGTGGTTGGTAACTAACTGGATTTTTAAGTGCAATATTTTTGTGCATTTTATTTTGGAATTAAGTGCATTTTATTTTGGAATTAAGTGCATTTTATTTTGGAATTAAGTGCATTTTATTTTGGAAGCTGTTAGGAACTCTGGGAGTCAAGAATTTGGTAATCCACGATGTCTAGTGTCTATCAAAAATCCTTGTCAGTCTTTTTATCACCTACAATGGATGAGTATATTTATTTAATAACAGAAGTTCTGCATCGAGTAATAATTCTTAATAAACAAAAATATTGTCTTAAATAGCAGAAACAATCTATGGAAGAAATACAGGCAATGTACTGTAGGATTGTGGTGTGAAATGCAGGATGTATACAATTTAGTTGCAAGAAATCAGGTACGATCAAATGCTTTTCAGGCATGCATCATAGGCTGTTATGTCTGTTCCAATATTATTTGAAAAAAAAAAAAAAACTATTTTGACAGGTAAGATATCTTTTTTTTTTTTTTTTTTGGTAGCAGCTGATAGTCAGTTTTCAATTAAGATAACCATGAAAGCCTTATATTATTATCAATAAGCATGTGCAAACCAGTGCAAATATCATAAAGGTATGTGTTGCTTTTATGTGATATTAAGTGTGTCACTGATTGAAAATGGTAACGCTAATACTGGCAGTTTAGTTTGACCAATTTACTGATTAAAAATGGCAACGTTTTACTAGTTAGAGAATATTTGTTGCCTTTTAAGAACTTCGTGCATCCAGAAGAGGATAGAATTTCTCAAAAGAACCATGAGCTGTGATGCTGAACCAGAATTGCTCATAATTCATTTAATGCCTATTCCAGACAGTTTTTATGAAGGATTTCAGGGCGTGCATCCCATCGAACATGACAGCCGTTCATTTACTGTAGTGAGAACGGAATTTTTCGGGATAGCAATGCACCCTGATATTGTGCTGAATTCGTTCGTGATTTAGTCTGTCATTTTAATCTCTGGATATAAATTTCACCAAATATGATTCAAAATGCTCAACAGTAGACGGTTATAGAGAGTGTTTGCAGCCAATCTTGAATACTAGGAACCTAAACAATGAGGGAATACCTCACGGGGGGGGCATGCACAAAATATTGGACCAAAATCATTCGCGAATGATTTGGTTGTTTTATCTATTTGAAATCTTTGATGAACTGCATGCATCCAAGTAATGATGGTATTTCCCCTGGGGAGAATGAGCCATTTTATTGGGTATTTGTCATTGTTAATTCTTAAGTTGTCGTTTTATTAAGACAATCCAGAAAACAAAACTTTATACGCGGAATTTTTTGTAATGCTACGCTACTTTGAGATAAGTGAAGACAGTAGTTATGAAATTAATATTGTAAAATATATACGACGGGGCATTATCTTTCTGAAAACTCCATTCTCTGAACCTTGACTGATGACTTACTTGATTGGAGTGATTATATAGCCATCTTGATCATTTCTATTTTATTGTATTAATTGCCTTTTTCGAAAAATAAATTTCACCCATAAATACTTTAATAAAGTACTTTCTGAACAACAAAAAAATCGAAGAATCATGTCTTTGGCGGAATGACTGTAAACAATGGTAGACAATTATATTTGAAATTCTGTTATTGTCTGCTTGATAAAATAATACGCTTTTCAGCTTATCACATTTTAAAAAAACACTTAATATTCACATTATATTCCATTTCTTTTTCATCATAGTTAAAAATCATTTTAAGAAAAACAATTAATCTCCTCTTTTCTAACTATCGTGTAATTGAATAAATTTCTTATCTGAATGGAAATTATTCCTATGCATACATACTTATTGTAGAATTAAATACATAGAATTAACTTTAACATTGCAATTACTATCTGGGTTCTTATTGTCCACTATGTTTAATTCCAAGTTATTCATTCGCACTACTTAAATTAAAATAAATATTGAATACCATCCCTAAATCTCCATCAAATGAATAAATTTAAATCATTCTCACTTTATAAATTTCAATGATTGTTTCGTCATAAAGACGAACTTTAAACAGTACCTTTTTGTCTTTATAATTTTTTTCTTTTAGTATAATTTATAATGAGTCTTAAAGAGTAACTATTTGTTTTTCTATTACTCTTTGTGTTTTATGAAATTAAAATAAGCTTCTGATTATTCGTGACGTGTCTAAATAAAAAATATTCAGCTCTTAGTATGCAAAAGATGGTTTCAATGGAAATAAAAATAGTTTTGATGATTTTCTAAAGTAATTTTTTCTCTATAAATTTATATAGTACATTATTATTCTTTAATAATATTATATTCATATACAAATTAGTTAATATATATATATATAAAACTTTTTTGTGAATTATTGAAAAGACATACTTCTGTGAAAGCCAGACCACTAAATTATGCTGATAATCCTTAGTTTGCTGTATAAGACATCGCATTATTTTTATTCATTGCTTTGTTATCTTTATAATGTGCCTTTTATAACAAAGTTTGTTATTCTATTTTCAGGAAATACATAAAATTAACTCCCTATTAAGTTACCAGCTTTGAAGATTATCTACGATGACTGAATTCCAAAACATTTTTATCTTTTGATAAAGAAAGAAATATTTTAATGCAAAAATAAAGAATTTGAAATGATTTATGGGTTAATGCTTTCTGCATTATTCGTAAAGTGATTTTTTAGAACCATTTGTAGCCTTTACGTTAAAATAGGTCAGGCCTAAGATTATTTGCATCTTATATTGCACTTAAACTTTTGATATTCTGTATTGTTTTCATTTCATTTTTCCCTGGAGGAGATTTTTTTTTTCATCTAAATAAAGAGTTAAGATATTTTATTATTTCTGGAGCAATGTTGAATGGAGAGCATGATAACATTGAAATGGCATATTTTTAAAGTAAGCTACATTTTTTAAACTTCTTTCAACAATTTGTTTTTAAGTATTTAATTTTAATTGCTGTATTATATATTGTAATTTGCTTCCGTCAAATTATTATTTTAAAAATAAAGAGGATTTTCTATGCTTGTTGATAGCACTTTTATGCTTATAAACATCGAGCATTATCTGAATAACATATATTTTAATGTTTTTCTTTTTCAGGAGCAAAAAGATGTATTCCTGCATTATTGGCATAAATCAGTAAATTATTAATAAATGAAAACTTCTCAAATATTCAAATTGTTTGCATAAGGGAACAGAATAAAGATATTTCAAGCATAAATTATTTCTTTAATAATTGAAATAGCTTTTCGATAAAACGCTCTCATTTTATATTTTACGTTTGTTGCATCAGCATGCTTCCTTACCAACAAATCAGACAAAATGTATGAGATTAAAGACATCAGAGTAATGAGTGCTTTAACACATTAAAAGTTTTTGCTGTAAGATTATATATGACTGTTCAATTTGCGTTTAATCTTTGTATAAATGTGCTCACAGTTTATATTTCTGTTACTTTTAATGTAAATATATGAATAAATTCTGAAAGTTATTTGTTTGTTAACCTTCTTCGATTCATATTTTAGAATAAATTAATTTGCAAGTTGTAAATACTGCAAAAAAATGCGTAAAATTTTAATCATTCAATCAACTAAATACATAATTAAATATTAATACGTATGATACCATCTAATTATGTATACAAAATTTTAATAAAATATTTGGAATATATTTGATTTTAAGCAAAGTATATCTTTTTACTCTTCAATGAAATACAGGATAATAAGTATTGAAAAACAGTATTATATATATAAATTTCCTCTTTAAATCATTTATTCAGAAGTTTTATTTAAATTTGTATGTTATTTTTTCGGTAAAAAGATGGCTAAAATTAATTTAATTTTAGTCATCTATAGTATATTTTGTGAAATTATTGATGTACTCAAATTATTTTTAACTTTTCTACACATATAATTTAATGTTTTTAGAACTTTATACAAAGAATAATTTTAATTTAAGATTATTTTGTTACAGATTTTGGTAAATGAAATGTAACATTTAATAATTTTTATCACATACTTAATTCATATTTTTCCTTTGATAACCTGATGTCATTAAAACAAATTTCCCAGTTATGAACGCAGAAATTTGAATTTATTTTTAACCATTTGTTTAGCATTTAGGAAATATAAATTGAAATAAAAAACGTATAAGTGTATATTGTATTTATAAATTAAAATGGATAAGGTTCTATTTAAATTAGAAAACAGTATTTTCTTTCCATTATGATTTTCTTTGTAAAAAATGTAAAATTAATGGCAACAGTATGGTGTGTCAAAACAATTTAAACTATATCATGCTTCATAAATTTCTTTATTTTTTATTTGAAGAACAACACAAAAATTAAATCATTTTTAAGAGGATTTCTTAAAGAACATAAATGTTTAACATTGTTAAAAAGTTAAAATAATTAAATAATGCATCAAAAATAGCTACTAATAAAATTATAAATATTATAGAATTTTCCAAGCTTATCTTATGTTGTTTAATTACTAATACAGTAATGTTGTACGTTAAATATAGTAAAAACAGCAAGCTAGTAGTTGTTGTTGTTGCACCAGAATGCTTCCCTGTACCTAGCCCTAAAAAAAGCTTATAGTGGAAATTTGACAAAAACATATTTTTCTTTTAAAACATAATTTTTATTGTTTGAATCTTAATTTTTTATTTTAAAGGTAATTTAAGTAAGAATTTTTTTGTAAAACACTTTACTTTAATAGAAAATTTTCCTAAGAAGAATATGCTTTTTTTTAAGTATTACTATCAGTTGCTTAAATAAAAATCAAAAGTTTTTTCAGATGATATTTTGATTGCTAATTCTCTTTTATTATTTTTCAAGGAAGAGTGGGATTTCATTTTTAATATTCTGAAAACAATGATTTACAATTATATAAGATCTGAAATGCATCATACATATCTGACAAACATTCTGGTCGCTAACTTTCCATTCCAACAAACGCGTTTGTTTTAATGGAAAAGAAGCGACATTTTATATCATGGATGTCATTTTAGAAATTTATGCTCCAACAAAGCGAAAGAGCCTAATCTCATTATTGGAAACAAGGTCAAGAATATTAATTATTTACTCACACTTGTTTATAAAAGGTTTTTCAGAGAGTAAAAAATGCATGAAAGTTGAGCAAAAATTGCATGAAAATGAGTTTCTTTTGCTTCAAATAGTAAGGTTTAAACTACCTCATTTGTAACGATGAGCTATCGTGTAACATTTGATTGGTAGATTAGCAATGACTTTTAATTGTATCACGAATTACATTTCAGTTATTTCGAAGAATATAACCCGAGATTTCCCTACACAGTCTCAGTTAAAAAGTAACTTGCAAAAGTAAAAGTCCATTCACAAAAGAAATAGTGAAAGCTATCGGAAAAATAAATTTGATAAAGACTTTATTGACAAGCATATCTCATTTAGAGATCAGAAAGTTTTAAATTGGTTAATTCTCGTTTAATTAATAAAGTACATATTGATCACACTGAAGGTAACAAAATATATATCTTCTTTATTATGTGCAATATGACCAATGTATATTATTTATTGGACATTTGTAATCAAATAAAAATTGTAGTATGACCATCTTTTTACTATAGATTTAATATTGATGCAAAATATACATAAATTTCTACGTTAATTATTTTGACAAAATAAAATTTTGTTACAATTAATTGTCTATTCTTTTAATATCTCATAAGAGCATTAAAAATTGCAATTTTGATGGATGTTTAAGAAACACATCAAAATTACAGAAAAAAGAATATTCAATTTTCAATAACAAAGGAGAAAAAAAGTTCTTCTCATGATAAATGATTCATCCTTCCCAGCGACTCTTTATTTTGCATATTTGGAACAGAAGAGCACTGGACAGATGTTTCCATAATGAAGCCAACTTTTTGCAGACTGCTGCAAGGATTCGCGATATTTTCGGAGTTCGCCAACGGTCAGCGAGTTTGTTATATTCTCCTTGCCCTTGGCGTCTTAAGGAAGAAACTTAATTGTCTTTCCAGAAAAATGCATGCAGAAAAAGTAAGTTTCACATTTTGTGCTCACTTTTACCATCACTTTTAAGAATTTTCACATTTAATTTTTTTAATAATCAATAATGTGTGTCTGTGGCTACTATATTTACTATGCAATACTGTAAAACTTAAATGTCCTAATTTTTTTGAGTCTCTATATATAATATTTTATGTAATAAATTTTAAGTAATTTTTTTGTGTCTCTATGTGATTATTCAATATATTTATATTTAAATTCGCTTAAAATATTTGCTTATTATTCGTAAGTTATTTGTGAATGTTAAGTGTCTCTGAACACCAATTAATTGAATGATTTTATAAAATATCGTATAAGAGTTATTGTTTTGACATTTGAAAATGGTTGAAACTTTTAACTTTACTATACTGAAAAATTATTTAGGTAAGTGAGCAAATTTAAAATAGAAAAAATAATGTACAATGTAAATGTGGAAAATGCAAATTTATGATAAAATTCTATGTTCCAATATTATTTTCGAATTCAAAATCAGACATCCATATATTTGAAAGTTTGAATTATTTTTATTATTATTTAAATGTTTACATTATGTACTTTTGCATATATAAAAATTCTAACTGAGATATATCGAGACAAAGTCAGGAACATAACAAAATATATTATCCATTTGTATTCTTTGAATAGGTTGGAAATTTTATGTGAAATTTGAACCACCTTTTTTATGCATGTTTTTAATTAGCTTCTAGACTTTTGTATTCCATATCAATTATCATATTTCTGGCAATTTTTTATTTTTTTATCAATCTATTAACTGAAACGCATGTATTCAATTTTGCTAAATTAAAAGGTTCTTTCTTGATTAGTTTTTAACTTATTTGTAATTAATACTGACTATAATAATTACTAGGAAAATATCAGCTATTGTTGGAACATTATTCTTTCAAGCAAACTTTCCTTTACCCTTTGAAAGAATTGTTGCTTGAATCCAGAAACCAAGAAGAAGTTACTCTATTTTCCATTTTGAAAATATTAAATGGCATAATTTTCAGTTGCGAAAGAAATAATTTTAATGAGTATTTAAGAGAAATGTCCCATAAATATATTATTTTGTTTTACAATTGACGTAAATTTATAATTTTAATTTTTACAATAACCATTTATATAAAATCTTGCTCAAATGTTTGTTTTCAAGTTTAATAAACATTTACTGTTTCATATAACGTATTGTATATAAATCTAACAAACTGATTTTTTGTTTTCATTCTAGATAATTAGATTAATTTGAACATGATACTTCATTTATATCTAAATGAAATAAATTCATTATTTAAATAATTTAACAAATCAAAAATTTGCAAATTTTTTCGTATTTAATAAATCAGAATGAAGTTTGAATAGATTTTGATTTTAAAATTATTTTATTATGATTCATTTGGATTTCTAAATTTAATTAAAATTGTTATTCATAACGAATATTACAATAGTGTTTGCTCGTAATATTGAGTAAGAGAATTTTTTGAGAGGTGATCTTCAATTGTGAAACTATAAGAACTGCGAATTGTTTTTTTCCACTTAAAGCTAAGACTGAGCAGCCGACTGCGTCATCACAGCAGCTGTGGATATCTCACGGCATTTTACTAGTTTAGAGGGGGAAGGCAAAAATCTTTTGTGAATAGTGTAAAATATGACATTTTGGCGCATCAGAAAATAATGCTACGAAATAATTAGCATAATTTAAAAAAGCACATTTGATCCGCTACATTCCATCGATTCATTTATTCAACACATATTTTTAGTGTAAATTTTTTATGTAACAGTGTAAAATCCGATTTATTGCATCACGGTAAAACAATAGTTCCAAAGTCAGACGATTTTATTTGTGTTAATGTGCGTGCGCCTTCTGATATGAACTGGTGGATTTATTGACTTTACCAATCCACAACAACTGGTCGTTGGTATTGATGGTGATTTCTCAGTGGTTGTGTGAAATTCTACTTTATTTCTTACAATTTTTAACATACATGTGAACCACAAGGTTGACTCTGTGCTTACTCTGCATTTATTTATTTTATTTTATTTTATTTATTTATTTATTTTTAAATCCGGTAATATGTTATATTGTGTCTTATACTTATAAGTTTCATCTGAGAACAATTTTAAAATCTAATACTTATAACTAAACCTCATATGTAAATTTTAATAAAGTAATGATATTCAAAAGTATATATTTTGACTTTATAGCATTTAAATGTTATCCAAACATTTTTAAAAGCCATTTTATATCATCTCTATGCATACCTTTGAAAAATTCTGCGTCAAAGCTGAAATAAAATCTGTTGTCGTTATTTTAAAATACATATACAAATTTACTAATACATTTTCTTGGTTTCTTCTTAGAGATTCAGAATTAGATTTTTTCTTATTTATCGTGGCATAAATATTATGCATGGATCGATTTATTTATAAGATATATAAAATATAATATTGGCGTCTATTTTCCTATTCAAAGATTAATTACAATAAAATATCTTCTCCAGTTTTGTAGTGTAAGTAAAATTAAAGGATACACACTAATCCCAGAGTGAAATTCCAGGCCATCACTACATTACTATAAACATTATTGCGTATAGAAAAAATATTTTATTTGTCATCCTATGGCCATGTTTTGTAGCAGATGTGCTGCTCCATCATATCTGAAAAATTAAAGTAAATTACTGTATTCAATGGAAATATAAACACAACCGAAGTAAAGTATAGTTTATAGACGCAATAAAAGGAAGTAATGAAATCTTAAAATTTTTGCCTATAATTTAAAACTATGCAGAATGATTAAAAATATAAATTATAAATACACTTAATACACTTAAGACTACAAAGGAAATTAAGCAGAGTTAATGTTTAAGGTGCAAATTTTTCTTTATTTTTATAAATATTCCGAATATTGCTTTCAAACTTTTTTAAAATTCTAAAACAAAGAAAGAGAAAGAGAGAGAGAATAAAATTTAAAAAAATAGCAAAATTAATTTTTAAAAAAAGTAAAATCTGTGAGAAATGACAAGCATAATAAATAAAAAAAATAAAGTAACTTGAATGGCACAAATTAGAAAAGATTCTTAAGAAATTAGTTCAACGCTTCTACTAAAAAAAGATAAAACGTTTAGATAAGAAAGGAAATTTAAAAAATTAAGTCATCTTTGACAGTTTAAACTAAATAAAAAGTGAATGTGTTGTCTTGTCTTTTCCATTTTGTTTGTTCTTCTGTTCTATTTTCAAAGTGTTCAATTTTGGAAGCAATGTCGCTAAAGATTTGAACATTTTAAAACTAATTATTAGAAAAACAAGTAATTTTCAGGATTTTGAAAATATTTAAAAACGGAAAAAAATATGATTAATAAAATGCTTTATTATTTCGGATAAAAATCATGAATGGATTTTTTCTCAGAGCAGACGACGCTCAGACATTCGATGGTGAATTTCGCCGCGTTTGCGAAGAATGCAATCTGAAGGCAGGCAGCAAATTCGCCTGCAAGTCGGACTTTTGAAGCCGTCTTAATACGATATGACGTACATAAAACGTTATCTGACGTAGTGGAAATTTTAAACTAATGAGACTTGTAATAAGTTTGCGAAATCATGCTTTCCCAAAAATATTAAGAAACAATGAAAATAAAATTTCTCATGAATGGAAGAGCTTTCGAATTTAGTTGTATTATATGCAAATTTGAAGGCAGTATGAGAATTAAAAATAGTAATAGTAATGTTAGATTTAATTTTAATTTCAGTCTCGAGTTTTAATTAAAGATTAAAATAGATTCATTTATAAAGAAAAAATGATAGAAAAATTGTACATAATTAATTACATCGAAATACTTAACAAATATTATATTTAAAGCCCATCATATTGTCGCTAATAATCTCGTGACTAGTAAGAGATTATGATTAATAATAGTCGATTTATCATTTCTAACCTAACGACAGTTTCTTTATAAATAAAGAAATGAATTTAGTGATTATGTCAGAATTTCATTAATTCTAAATCACTGTTATACATTATATAATGTGTGAAATCTTTGATAATCATTTATATGATGTGCAATTTAAATAATAGAAGTTATCAACTATATATATATATATATATATATATATATTTATAATACTTTTGCGCAGCTTCAACACATAAACTTTGATTTACTAAATTTTTCGAAGGAGTGAATAATGAAATTTAAAAGTAAATCAATTTTTATAATTTCGCTCATTTTTGTTTTGTTTTGAAAATGCTGCGCCGCTTTGTCATTTTTTGAAATATTTATTTCACTGATTTTTTTTTATTTTATGAGTAAACTTCCTGTTTTTATTTTATACGGTGTTTTATTTTTCGGGGCAATAAATCATGAGGCATTGCTCGGCGATTGCGGTTACAGATTCTAGGAATCACGCCACTCACACCATTTCACGGATACATTATGAGTAATTTATATATAACAAAACTTTAAACCGCCTACGGAAAAAAATAATAATTTCGATAAGCAAACCAGGGAAATTTAATGATCTAAAAATGTTTCAAAACAGCGATTTATTAAAAATGTATGAAATCATATCTTTTAACGTTGCACAAGCTTTGTAAGTGAAAAATATTTGTCTTGGTTCTTTGTAATCAATTAGATATTCTGTCAGTTTAGTTTTTTATGAGTATGATAATTTTTGCTTTGGATTGTGCAGTTTGTTAAAATAACTTTGCATTATTTTGAATAAAGAAAAATTTATGTTTTCAGTAGAAATAATAATATTAAACCATATATATTTTCACCCATGCAGAGAATAATTCACATTTTCAACCTTATGAAATTTTTCGTGGTAGAGTTTTCTTTTATCGTTTGAATTACTTTTTCTTTTTGTAAATATTATTTTCGAATGTCAGTAATGACAGGCAAAATTTTCAATGAAAGCATTTGTTCTAATCTGCATTGATTATTTCGTAGAAGAAGGAAATACCTCTGCTCTTGTTTTTGTGTAACCCCACAGATAATCTAATATAACATTACAAGATTTCTTAGTTTGGAGATTTATAAAGGATATTGTGCTCACAGGATATATATATACATATTCTAATGCCTGACTGATTTTTTTTTGATAATTTTATCCGATTCAGTACAACAAGAGGCAAGTATGTGAAGGCAATTTTTTATTGTGGGGCCCCCAATAAATGCAACCTTTAGTTAAAAAAAAAAATAAATAAAATAAAAGCATAATCAGTTAATAATCAGTTATAGAAAAGAACATCTATGCCTGAACCAGCATTCGAAACCGGGAACTAACCATTCAGCCATCGGTTGGCTTATATATATATATATATATATATATATATATATATATATATATATATATATATATATATATATATATATATATACATATTTATATATATATACATATATATATATATATACATATTTATATATATATATACATACATATATATATATATATATATATATACATCTACATATATATATATATATATATATAAATATATATATAAATATATATATATATATATATATATATATATATATGTATAATGAAATAATCACCTAATTTTAACTACACAAATATATATTTAGTAATTTTATATATGAATTTTAATGCCTTTATGTCTTCGAGTTTCTGAAACGAAGTTAAACAAAATATGTTTTATTTTTTTTTTTTTGGAGGGAAAGATTGAATAATCGGTGCTTTAAAAATTACAAAATGATTACAATGGAGACACAGATCTGCAATCATATTCTTTTCGTACTCTCAACTTGAAATTCAGATTGCAGATTAATCGTAATAAAAATTTAATATCTAGAAATATAAATTAAGATTGTTAATATCTATTTAAGATGCACAAATATAATTTTCCCCAAATTTTAAGTTTGGCATTCCGATTAAAACTTGGAGAATTAACTATTTTCTTCCATTTAGTTTGTAAAATGTTTTCGATTCATTGAATCTTTTTTAATAGCCTAATGTAAAAAATAGTATTCTTGCTGTAATTTTATACTGTTTTGTCTTGATTGCTGTACATATATAACTGGAATGAGAAGTGTTTCAGTTTTTTTTAAAAAATGATAATTATCTATTTTTAGCGGAAATTAGGTTGTAAAAACATAAAATTGTTATAAGTATTAATTATCATTTTCTTGAAAGAAATTTTCATTCATTGACAAATAAATCTAAGGTATTTATACGAGAGTACATTTTTGCCAGCATCAATTGATAATCTCGTTTCCTTGGGTGTAATTTTGTAGTAAACTTTAAGAAGACGATTTTTGAATTTGCTCATGTGAAATCTTGTTTGTAATGAAAAAATTCAACGCAAGGAGAAACTCATATTGTACATTACGACTATGCTTAACGTTTTTTTAATAACTTGAATTCAAGATTTGGGGGAAAATTGAGATACATAAAAACAGATAATATCAATATCATAAAGCCATATATTTATTAATTCTTCTCATATATGATAAAATTTTAGATAATAAGTTCATAGATATTTGAATAAAAAAATTTAAAAAATAAATAAACTCTTTTATTGTAGACAGTTTGGAATTTTTTAAACAGCTGCAATAAAATCATTTCCCTTCACAATCATTTTATTATTTAAATGAGTAACTTTGATCTTTATTTTTTTAAATTTTATACAGTATAATTATTATACACTCACAGGCCATTAAAGCATTAATATTTATAAAATTTATGTTTTTAAATAAAATTCTTTTATTTAAAAAGTTATAAAAATTATTATCAAATTTATAAAAATCAGTATCTTTGAGGAAATCCAATTCGAGAATAAATTCGTCATTTATATCAGCGACATATGCTGTATGATGGTACACGGCATTTCCAAATGCAATGTTTAGATTGACTTTTCCATGCACTTTAATCTTATCACCAGTCACAGTTTGCCGGGCGGCGTCCAAATAAGTTTTTCACCAAGTTTGCAAGCCAAATCTGTCCTAATGATCGTTACGTTGGCTCCAGTATCGATTATCATTCTGCAGGGAACTTCGTTGACATGTCCCATAACGAAAAGTCCGTAATTGCCGCCGCTAATGGAAGAAATGTGAAACAATTTGAAATGGGGGTTCTGACTCTCCGGACACCGCCGCCCCGCGAGATGGCCTTATATTAGTTTCCCTCTTGTGGTGGAAGATCATTTCCACCATCTTTTGGTTTCGGGCAGTCTCTACGGACGTGTCCGACTGCACCACAAGTCCAACACTGAATTTCCATGTTTCTGCCACCTTTACTCAATTCTAAGTTACGGAATTTTCGCCGCAGATCTACAATTTGCTTTCTTAGATCATTGTCCGTATCAGTAACTGAGACGGATCTGATTGAGTGCCGTCTCTACGCGCGGCCTGCTGGGCAGCCTCTATCTTATGTGGGTAGATTAGGGCAGATAAGATATCTTTGACCTCGGCGAGTCTAAGTGCTTTCTGAATCTCCGGATCCCGTACACTATCGATGAAGTGATGGAGAGCCAGATCTTGACGTGTCTCAGCTGGACAGTCGGAAAATACTAGACGGGAAAGTCGCTGAATATCGGAAGCCAATTCTTGCAGACTTTCACCCGCTTTTTGATAGCGGCGTAGACCATTTCACACAAGTTGACAGAAGTTAAACAGAGATTTCTATGGACAGATGAATGTGAGAAAGCTTTTAAACAACTGAAGGATTCGTTGACATCTTCGCCCGTTTTTGCATATCCCCAGCCTGGAAAATTATTCATTTTAGACACAAATTGCCAGCAACGAAAATATTGGAGCTGTTTTATCGCAGGACATTGATGATAAAGAATATGCCATTGCTTATTGGAGTAAATGTTTGCCGGAACTGGAGCGAAATTGTTGTACAACCAGGAAGGAATTGCTGGCAATCGTTAAAGCCATAGAACATTTCCGTCATTATCTCTATGGAAGAAAGTTCTTGCTCCGAACAGATCATGCATCCTTAACCTGGCTTTTAAATTTAAAAATTCAAAATCCAGGTTAAGGATGCATGAGGTTAAGGTAGCCAGATGGATTCAACGAATCCAAGAGTTTGACTTTGAAATACGTCATCCCAAAGGAACTCTTCATGGAAATACTGATGCTTTATCAAGGAAACCGTGTAATGGAAGTGGCCGATATTGTTCTAGAGTAGAGAAGAACTATCAATTATTAAATCCTTCGGTACGCCAAGTTACTGTTTCACCGCCATCGAAACTAGACCCATGGAGTGATGAAAGACTTAGAGAATCCCAAAAAGAAGACCCAGATATAATTCCTATTTTTTAATTAAGAGAATCTTCCAGTATGAGACCAAGTTGGCAGAACATCTCCACCTGCAGTGCTGCTACTAAACAATATTGGGCTCTATGGGACTCACTCAATATTAGAAATGGCATGTTATACCGGAAATGGGAGTCCTATGATGGACGTAATTTCAAATGGCAGCTTGTTCTTCCAAAATCGAGACTTTCAGATATTTTGAAAGAATTGCATAGCAGCTCAACTGGAGGCCACTTCGGAGTAATGAAGACTCTACAGAAGGTTCGAGATCGCTTCTATTGGAGCAAAACTAGACAAGATGCCAACTAGAAATGGGGGAAATCTTGTGATGACTGTGCGGCACGTAAGGGACCAAAGAAACGTAGCCGAGGAAGGTTGCAGCGGTACAATGTAGGAGCAACTTTTGAGTTTTGGGTGGATAGCATTGGATATTTTGGGTCCTTTACAGCGATATTCAAATGGCAACAAGTACATCCTAGTTGTCATGGACAACTTTACTAAGTGGCCTGAAGCGTTTTCGATCCCCGATCAAGAAGCGACTACAGTAGCTGAAGTTCTAGTGCAGCAATGGGTTTCCAGATTCTACACACCCTTACAAATTCATTCAGATCAAGAGACAAATTTCACCTCTGCTGTGTTTAAAGGAATGTGTCAAATTCTCGGAATAGACAAGACGCAGATCACGCCATTACATCCGCAATCGGACTGCATGGTAGAGAGGTTTAACAGAAACATCTTGAGTAATCTTTCACTTGTGGTTTCCAGAAATCAGCAAGATTGGGATTTGAAGCTACCGCTGTCTCTGCTTGCATATCGCAGTGCTGTCCATGAGACTACCGGATATACTCTGTCACAAATGCTCTTTGGTCACGAACTTCATCTCCCTTGTGATTCTTGACGACTTGGCGAGAAATAGATACTTTTGGAAACATCTATCACCTAAGCTCCAGGACCAATATTTAGCGAGATAGCCTAGAAGCTTCCAGAGCCTTGGCGAAACTGGTAGATTTTTTCGACAAGTCAGGTATAAATACCGCAGCCCGACATGGAATGTAGGTAGTTTTGTGAAGACAGTCAGTGAATGAAGACGATTAGTCGTGACTGCTAGTCTAGAGAAGCTGTTCTCTGTCTGAGGTATTTGAGACCTGTGATTGGAAGCTGTTTCTTATTGTATCTGAAGAATTGTAGCTGTATAATTGTGATTGTTAGAGCTGGAATTTCTTATATCTAGTGGAAGTTATACGAATAAAAGTCTTGTGTTCATTAAATGGGTGCTTTATTAACTCTCAATCGACACGAACCCCGGAGCTCTGTACAACTGGTGTCAGAAGCGGAATTGAAGAGATGATGCAGCGTGTCACAAGAAAAATTGATATAGTTTTAATGAAAAGTCTTCTCGAAAAATTAACGCAGCAGGTATCTGAGATGAAAGCTGGACAGGAAGAGATGAAAGATGGACAAGAAGAGATTAAAACCGAGATGATGAAAGAGATAAAATCTGGACAGGAGAAGTTTAAAAAGGAACTTAAGAAGGACATTGTAAATGTTAAAGAAGAATTCTAGAAGTGTATATATATATATCCCTTTTGTTTATATATATCCCTTTTTGTTTGAGTGTTGCATAAGTTCCTTCATGAATTCATAAAATGAAGCAAACTATCAGTCAGATAGTTATATTGTTGATTGTCATTCATTGATTAAATAAGAAGCTGAAATTAATTACTGTAAATCGGGCATAGGTTTTAGAATAATATATTAGATAGAATTTCTGCAATGTAAGCCCGTATGCGTAATTTGTGACGTGGTGTATGCGGTATATTATGCCACTTATGTACCATTCCACAAAATTAAGTAAAGATCTACAGAAACAAGAGAGAGAGAGAGAGAGAGAGAGGAAGAGAGAGAGAGAGAGAGAAAGAGATTCATATTAAAACTTTAGTTATTTTTTTCATCTAATATATATTGAAGGAATACTTAAGTTTACAAGTTTTATTCTTTACTTTTTTATAATATATATGTTTAAAAATGTACATACTACTCTTCAATTTTAATGTTTTATTTTTATTGAAATTTTCATGTTTTATACCGTCTATTTTTACGTTTTAGTTAGTATTTTTAAATAGTTTATAACAAATGTATTCTTAGTTTCTATATTTTTCTGCATTCTGAAAATCTGTAACACGAAATCTTTGTTCTTGACTTTACATTCCGCAGCCTCGGAAATGAAATTGTTTCAAATATTTCCTTCTGTTTGGCAACCTGAATCTTACAGGCGATTGATTACGATGGCCGGAGGTTGACGTCGTCTGCTATAAAACGTAAAATCCTATAATACATTAATGCGTTTTTTTTATCTTGAAAATTATTGTGCCGAATTTTTTCTTTTCGTGGACTTCCATTTTAAACACCCTGTAACTCACAATTGGATGATTCAAATAAAAAAAAGCAAAAAGATGAATTTTATGCGAAATGCCCCCTGTCCAACGAGCATAAATCTGAAATTGTTCAATTGATACTTTATGAGATATTTATCACTACAGCCATCTACCGAAAACAAATGAATTCCTTTATTATAGAACAGAAATTTTGATTATAAAACTGAAAAAAGATATTTATTGTTATTTATGAAAGTAAAAAAAGTAAACAAATATATATATATATATATATATATATATATATATATATATATATATATAAATATATATATATATATATATATATATATATATATATATATATATATATATATATATATATATATATATATATATATATATATATATATATATCTTTTAATAGATTACTAACATAGAATCCTTTAATAAATTACTAACATAAATAATAATAATTATATAAATAATTATGGTATTCCTCAACATGCTAATTATTTTTTGTTCTTGAATATTATAACATTCGAAAAAGAATTTGAAACTTCAGTTTGAACAATGTAACTATTTTTCCGTCTTTTGATTTAAAAATAACCGATATCTTACAGATAAGTAGCAATAGAGAGAAGAAGTTGAAATCTCATTCTTTCTATTATATATTTCCTTCTACTTATGTAATCTCGTTTTCGCCAAGCAATTAATTTTTTATGTTTTAACTTGTGTCTAATATTAAAATACAGACCTATGATTAAATTAAATACCAATCGACAAAAAATTAAGGTGTAATTTAAATTCAAATTTCTGTGTCATGGATAATGTGTGTGCCATTGTTAACCGGGCAACATATATTTGAAAAAAGATTTTAATCCAGAAACACGTGAACAATTGGATTCTAAGAAGCTGTATATAATTTTTTCTTGATAAATTAAATAACTTTGCTTTATCTTGAAGACTAATTTTGAATGCTTCACCTAAAAAAAATAAATAAATAAAATAAAAAAATAAACTATCTGAGAAAAAAAAAGGAAAGAAATTCGTATGCAAGTGTGCAAAATCGAAAACGCAAAGAAAGTTAATTAAATTATAAATTATAGAAATAAATTTCATTTTTAAAACTAAAGAAACCGTAAACATTGTGAAAAATATTTTTCCCAAGATTTTTACCTAAATTTATATTTGTTATCACTAAACAATTTAAATAATATATTCAGAGACAAAAATAAATATTCTGATTTAATTGAAATACATTTCTACGCATTACATATTACAAACCATTACAAATAGTAATACTAGATCACTTTCTGCATTTACATGATTTTCATTTTAAAAAAAAAAACTTGTAAGGAAACCTTATAATTTATTCACGCTGTTGTTTTATAGCAGCTAGGCTGGCAATTTGGGGCGCAACATTTCCAACTGAACCGTTGCTTGGTCCGATTTCTTCTGTAAATACATCCCATAGGGACCCGTTTATAAAATAGGCAACCACATTTACAACCTTCATACAAGAAAATGACAAATACTGGGAAAACAGAGAAAGCGCATCCATGCCGGAATCCGGATTCGAATCCTGGACCTCCATATCCGCAGTCTATTACGTTAACCACTAGACAATGTGGATTGCATTTACTCACGTGAAAAGTTATTACATTTCTATATCTATTTTAAACCATAAATAGAATATTTAAAATAACTTTTTTTTCGATAAATTATTCTGTAATGTAAATAATGTTATCAAAAATTCTATTCAATAAACTATTAATTTTTTTGTTTCCATTAAGTAATTCGTAACAGCATATTTCGATAAAAAAAAAAAGGAACGTTATGTTCAATTATAGATGTTCAAATCTTTTTTTTAGGTTGAAATGAATTTTATATAAAATTACATTTAAAATGCAACACAAATACAACGTGTAAATATATTATATAACAATATATTAACTTGTATATTTAAAAGTATCTAATTTGTAATTACATATAGATGAGACGTTGCAGATTTTTTGTAACAATTTAACATTTAAACTTTATAAAAAATCACAAAACAAGAATAATTTTTTTTAAAAAACTAAATTATAATTATATTGGAAAAAAAACTGAATTAGAGTAATATTTTACTATTCCTTTTGTTCGCACGAAAACGAGAAAATAGTCAAAAATGTAATTAAAATTTTCCTTCCGAAGATAGTTTGCTATTCGCGTATAAATACTTTTTTCTATTTTGTACATAATTAAAATTCCATATTTTCATTTTTTGAAAGATTTATCATAACCATTTTAATATATTCCACATATGTAAATTATATATGAAACAGTTTTTATTTCGACTTAATCTCGATAGAAGTACTTCGTATTATAACTCTAGTGCTGATTTTAGGCTCCCTTAATAAACAGAGATTTCTTGATATTTTTTAGTTTCCTGTTAAAATAAGTAGAGCAATTCATTATTTGATTGAGAACGAATTGTATGTCTTATGAAGTCAATGAGGGCAAAATGTCTTCTAAGTTTTGAACCACACACTCAGTAGGGCTGAAGTCTAACCACAAACACAATGCAATTTAATCGTTAGGGATAATTTTATTCTGCAAATCAGTTTTTCACGTTACTCAATTTGTGGTTCAATATGAGATTTGCAGCTATAATTTTCTTCAACAGAATAATTAAATCAGAAAATAATCATGTAACTAAATCACATCTCATATTTCATATAATTAAATTACGAAATAAATAGAAACTGAAAAATGTGATAGTATAAATATGAACTGTTTCTAAAATTATAAAAAATTTTATATTTTCTAATGAATTATTGCCACGCCGACTGCCCTGTCTAGTGGTCAGAGTGCCTGACTGAGGATACCTGGGTTCGAATCCGGTTCGGACATGGATGTAATTCCTCTCTCTATCTATCATTTCTTTGTCCTTTCTGTGTATGAATGAGATGTGAATGGTTGCCTACCCTATAAACGGGTCCCTATGGCATGTGTGTGTAGTGAAGAAGTCGGACTCCGCACCAAATATGGTTCAGTATGAAACAGTGGAGAAGCGCACCCCATATTGTCAGCCTAGCGGTCACAAGACAAAAAAAAATTATTACCACAGAGTTTTTAATTGAATAAAAACTTTTATTGAATGCAACATTTTATTTTCTAATTATGATCAAATCTTAAAACGGGAATCTCTGATGATTTACCTTTAACTGTTCAAAATGTTATGACTGTTGAAGTCCAAGAACAATAAAATGAGATTTCTTTATTCATATAATCTGCAAAATTGATAAAGAGTACTATCAATTCTTTAAAATAAAAATTTTTTTACGCTTATAGTAAATAATACAAAATATATTTTAACAGTATTTCTTCTTTTTCAATTTATATAATATTTTTAACAACTAATGTGTGTTTATTGCTTAATCGGATGTTTTAAAAAATTAAAATTACTAATTATGTATATATATATATATAAAATAAAATATTTCACACACGCACATATATATATGTGTGTGTGTGGGAAATAGTTTCATTATTAAATAACGAAACGAATTAGTATTTTAATTTAAGTGTATTAAACATTGTTTTCAAATATGATTATTGAAAACTATTATGATAAAAACACTTGTAATTTGTAAGAGTCCAGATTTAAAACACGTCTTATTTCGTCCTCATTTAAAATTCTTTTTTCAACTCTGGACACAAAGATGGCTGCTGAAAGGGTCATCTTAACAATGTCATGATGTTGAGGTACGTCGTCTAATATTCCATCTATAAGAATATTTTCAAAATTAATAAAAACAAACAGAAGGAATAACATTAAAGTTATCATTTATTTCATTCATGAAAGAAATTATGAGTAACATATAAAAAAAAACTACCACATTATTTCTGTAAATTTAAACCCAGAAAGTAGGCATAATATTTAGCTCATAACTATGAATAAATAATGTAAGATTTTAAATTTATATAATACAATTAATTACTAACTACAATATTTTCCATCGATTAATTGTTTTATGTTAAAAAAGAAGCCTCATAAAATGTGTCCATTTCACCTCCTAACAAATCAAAGCAGTGTTCAGAGTTATGAAATGTCGAAGCTTCTTGTAAAAGTGGAACATATGGCCTGGAATTCGAATGTTAGAGTGGAGAATAATAGACAAGAGGACTGCTCTTAGGCTAGGAGCCGGAAAAGTTCTATTAGTAGACTCTGTTTACCGATTTCTTTTGATTTTTCTTAGAAACATACAAAAACCGTGAGGATTCAGTCTTGGAAAATACTCGTCGGTAGCAATGCGTACAGTGAGGTGATTCAGGTGTCCGTCGATCATGCCTCAAAAGCTGTTCACTGACCAATGGATACAGTTCAAAACTTCACTTACATCAATATGTATGCAAGAATAGGAATGAAAAGTTATGTACCTAAATTTTAATCAGACATCGTTAAATTAAATCAAAGTTAATGAAAATAAAGATTAAAATGTTTAAATTGCAGACTAAAATGTTTTTTCTTATTTATAAATTGAATAGTTATTTTCAATTATTACAAAAATATTTTTTCTGTTTCAAACTATGGACTAGAGCAATTTATTTTTCTTTAGGTTAAGCAACTTTATTTTTACATTAGTTAAGTTTGATTTTTTTTTTTTTTTTTTTTGTAATGTATGTAATTAATTTTGATTCTGAGATTCATTTTCTTTATATCTTTATAATTATTTAGGTTTGCATCGAAAATCGATGATGCATAATGTAATTTAATAGATTTATTCTTTTTATAACGGTTACTTATTAAATAAAATTACATTTAAATTCAAAATTAAAAAAAAAAAAAAAAAAAAAAAAAACTCTGGTTTTTCAATTTATTAGAGATTTGTTAGTGCAACTGTCGATTGCTATCCAAGCCTTCATCTCATGAATACTGAAACAACTGCAAAGCCACCAATGATGAAGAGTCTACGGTTGCCTGTTCTTTCCCGCCAAAATTCAAATTGCGAACATCGAGCATATAAAAAAATGGCTGCAAATAAAACAAAAAAAATTTTTGTTTATATTTTTTCTATTTATTAAATGTTTCACGCACAATCGTTCAACCTTTCTGTGAGTAAAACACAAAAAGAAATAAATAAGCTGGTTCGAGAGGGGGAAAAAATGGCAGAGAAGAACTTCTCTTTCAGGATGGCCTGTGATTAATGGCGGACGACCTATCTGAGCGAAAGAAGAATCCCGTAAAGGAGAAAAGAAATGCGAGTTCAATGCACCTGATTCTCCAGACATCAGACGTTGTTATATAATAAAGTTCCGAGTGTCGAGTGGCTGTCTAGACGGACACGTGACAGGCTGCGTAGGATGATTCGCTTGCTCTTTATCGTTTTCTTCCCCCTCTCAATCGAGTTCTTTATGAAGTGATTCCGAATGACTGGGATAAGAAAAAAAGAGGCGCATCAGAACTAATATGTATTTATGTATGTTGAATAATGCATTTCAGCTGCTTCTGAAAATGAAATTTACAATGTTGCTGCATTTGTATAGTATTTTCCTTTTTCTGTTGCTTTTCTCCAAGTGGACCACGGTCCAGCAAAACGAGGTTTCGTTTTTAAGAGAAATGAATCAGTGTGATTTGTCATCCTTGATAATTATATTTTAAAATAAATGTTTATTTTTAAGCATTTTGCAAAATTATTAGCTATTATTGATAAAGGAAAAGGGAACATTCTATTAATATTTAACGTCGGAAATGATTTGCTTATTGCTGCTGATGAAAAAAAAAAAAAAAAAGAAAGAGAATAACAGTCATTCTTGTTTTAAGATTCAGAAGAAGGATGAAAATATTTCAACGTAAGCTCAAAATAATAAAAATACAGACTCGATTTTTTTTTTTTTTGTTTTAGCGCCAGAGATGAATTTTAGCAATATAAAAAAAAATACTAACACTTGCTGACTGTGAAAACTATTTTATTGGAAACTTTGCAGAACTTTCTTGAATATAACTGTAATATTCATTTTTAAATTACAAAAATAGCAACGCTGCTTGTAAATTAGTTTACACTTTTCATTAATGCAATCGAGAAAAATGAGAAGCTATAAATGAAAAAATTTACTTCATTATGATCATGTATTGTGCTCTACTCCTGAGAGGTGATTCAAACCCACTGGCTATTGAACTGAAACCCAATGAATATACGGTATTTTTAACTTCTCCTCTTCGCTCAGCTGCTGTTTCAATGGAACGGCGAAGTTAAAAATACCCAAATATGTGCTGACATGTGTGACTTCCTATATGGAAAAATAGAAATATTAATCTTTAATATATATATATATATATATATATATATATATTGTATACTTATGTAGCACCAAACTTTCTCTTTACAGCGAAAATGAATATAGTAGAAAATAAAATTCCACATTCTTGTGAACATGAGTGGTAAAATAGAAAATTGTCTCCACGACATTAAAAAATATGAAGGCATCTCTAAAACATTGTTTGCCAACATTAAACAAACAAATGGCCTTAAAAATACTTTCATCATTTACGTTTTAAAGGATGACAAAACTATTTAAATTTCTGCTCTGTCATGTGCATAATGTTACATTTCCTGTTATTTCTTACATGTAAGGAAATAATGAAGTATCCATATATATATATTAAGGAAATAAAAAAATTACAAGTGTTGGGGTGAGAAATTGAGAATTAAAAAAATAAAAGTATTACTTGTTGACATGCTCATGTGCCTTAACTATTAAGTAATGTGTGAAAACATTTTTGCTAATATAATATTAAAATTAACATTATATTAGTCTAGATAGATCTACTGTTGTATTCTTTTATTTAGTCTAATTAGAAGACTTGATACTTACTCATCAATTATAAGAGGTCAGACAAAACTGAAATATATAAATACTTTTTCAATTTTCCTGCACGTCTTCTTACCCTTAGGAAAGAGTTCAGACTCAAAAATAAAGTACAGTATTTATATATTGTACAAAAAAAAAAAAAAAACTTTTTAAAAGAAACTTTTTTAAAAAAAATCTCGGTAAACAGAAGTAAAATCATTTATATTCAAGTAAATAGAATTAATATTTGTATAATAAAATAACAAACCACACACACACACACACACAAATAAAGTTAAATATATAGCAAAATTTTATCAAAACAAAGATTTTCGATGTGATATTGAATAATTAAGTGATTTTTCATGTGACAGGTTTTCTGTTTATCCAACAGAAATATAAAACTTCTTACTGGAAGTTAACCCTTGCTTAGATTGAAACGTGGAATAAGAAATTCAAAGCATCGAAAAGTATCGATGAACCAGATTATTTGAATGCACCAAATGGAAAAATATGTCACCAGTCATTCAATTTTATTACTTCCAAGTTTAATTGAAATCGAGTATTTTTTACAATCCATTGTGTATATTCATGTGCTGCAAGAGAGAAAATCAGAAGCATCAAAGCATCCACTATACAGATATATATGCACATCCATCGCATTCTTCCTTATTTAATGACATTTCTATCGAAAATAATCACTGGCCGACTGCTGAGCCGGTGCCGTGAATCTTGAATGGTTGACACTGCAACATATTAGTTTGAAATATAATAGTCAAATTAATAAGTTATTTGCGAATGATTATTATTAAAAGACACGTATTTTGAACGTAAACTACTGAAAGGTGCATTCGAAACATGTAACATTTGAAGGTAAGTACAATGTAAAATATCCATTTAAGAATTAAGATGACGTAAGGATAAATATGACCAATAAAATCAATTGTAGTTCAAGAAGCAGACATGTGTGTAAGCTTAATTTCAACAATTGAGAAATGTAAAATAAATATATAATCTTAGGAATGTTTTCAATTTACAATAACGGATGTGTTAAAAATTAAAAAAAAAAAAAAAAAACTTTTATTGAATTATAAATCAAATTCTCGAGGATAAAATAATATCTATGTTCATTCAATGTCTATCAAATCTTTGTTCCTAAATTAAAAAGTAAATTTTGAAATTTTGCGTTATTTAGTTACCATTAAAAATGCCATTTTTTTACCGGCTGAAATTTAATTGAATCAACCCTTCCACTGATTAATATTGAAATGTCGGTTTCTTCCATTTTGAAATCATGTATTCACAGTCAATAAACAGTAATCCTTCTGATGCACACATAGTATGGGTCTATCAAGCCTTTTTAACAGAAAACGAATTAAATTTTTGTGTTACCATCAAAAATATCATTTGTTACTCACTAAATTGGAATTTAATTTAATCAACCCATTTCAACTGTTTAAAATTGAAATGTCGGCTTTTTAACCCTCATGAGATGACGTGCTCACAGAAAGAAAATAGTTGGAAAACAAATAATTGTTTGTGTATCCTTGGATTCTTTTCTCTTCTTTTTTCTTTTTCTTTTTTTTTTCTATCGAGCTAATAACACATTCTGTTGGAATGTCAAAGTGATTCAAAGCACATCTGAACACAGAGATATTTAAACTCGTGTTCCCACCATTAAATCGATTTGATTGGCAATCTTAGTCACACCAATGAAGAGGAAACAAAGCCTCAGACGATCATTTTGATGCCGATGGAGTATTCTTAATTGTGCTCGACAGGTAAACTTCCTTTTCAGAGTCTGGCTCATTATGAGCAGTGAACAAAATGCTCCCTTTCCGGTCAGCTGAATGGGTAATATTCTGCGACAACTTTCGAACGCCACAGATAAGCATCAAGTGACGACGACGCCCTTCTCGAAACGTTGCCCGCGTCTCGATTTTGCAGCAGTCCGTTGGATTGAAATGTAACGCACTATTCTTACATTTCGCGAATTCCTTCTTTATCTGTGGAGCATTAAATATGAATAATCGGTCGGAAGCTGAATCGCAATCTTGAAAGCAGATTTCATTCTTTCTTTCCCCTTGGTGAAAATTGCAACCTTTGTTTGTCAGACTTGGTTGAAAAGAGCAGGGGGTATTCCATAATGCCAAGTGGATGGATTCCCTTTTGATCATTCTCAATGATTAACGACCGATGAGGAGAGAAATGAAAGAAGACTCATTTCGTAATCATTCTAATTTGGCATATATGGAGATAAATTTTATTAATAAAGTCTCATTTTAAGATATAAAAACAAATTCTAATTTTTCTGTGAATGAAACACTATAAATTTTGCTCAAAATAGTCATTGCCGGTGGACTTTGTGTGTGCTTTAATTTCATATGTAAAAATTATTCATTTTTCTTCATCGTGAAAGAAAGACACTTTTCAAGTATGTTTTCATCCCTAATCAAACAGAAAATGTTGATTGAATGGAAAAAAAATGTAAAACATAATTTCAGTTAAAGAATTAAAAAATTTTCAGGAATTTTGAAACAATGAAATGCTGCACATGGAATTGTTGATTACCTATGTCATCTTCTCAAATTTATTTTGTAACTTCCTACCAGCTTCCTATTACCTATGCATTATGGAATTGTTGATTACCTATGTCATCTTCTCAAATTTATTTTGTAACTTCCTACCAGCTTCATTACCGCAGAATATAATGGATTAAATTCTTTGGTAATGAAAAGATAATTGATTTCTAAATACTAATAATTTACGCATCTATTTAAATACTTCTGATTACTGAGAAGAGATTGTTTTGAGATGAAACAGAACTTAATCATTTGACACCATTTCTCCTTGGCGCAATCAAGAAGATTCGACCAAACAAAACAACTGCTTATTTGTCTTTCAAAGTTCAACTACTGCTTTCAGTGTAGGTAACATTATCCATCACTAAACATCGGCAGATGCCACGTGGCAATGATTGCTTCTTGAAATAGATCCCACGTGGAAAGTTTTGTAATGCGCATCGGAACATCAGCCTCTTGTATTTCAACAGAGCCATCCATCGAAGTTTTAAAATTTTCCAAAAAATCTGTTTGTTCAAGTATTTGGCACAGATGCTGTATAATATTAGATTCCAAAAATTCTGAATTTTTATGACAATAAAGAAATGTTTCCAAAGTGACGTATTGTGACTTGCGCCATGACGTAAATATTAAAGTTGCCAAAGTAGAATTGTGTGCAGAATTTTTATAGGTCTCCATATCTATGACGAAATAAAAACCAGGTCGCCAGATGCATCAGAAAATCCGCCAAAAACATCAAACTCAGTATTTAGCATCCTGGATTATACGGCATCTGTGCCAAGTGTTCTTTCATTGCACTACGCATAGGCACTTTTTGGATACTTGTGAGATTTCTCAGTTCCCTCTCTTATGGCACATGAAAACGACCCGTTATTTGAGAGAAGTCTTCAAAAATGCAATTTATGCCATGAATCTTAAAATGCCTTCTACGACTAAGCAAAGTTCGGTGCGGTGTGAATTCTGCCTTCCATAAATTCTACAAAAATTTAAAGCCGCACTGGCAGCAGAATAATATGCCCTTCTATTCAATTGTTCGATGATTCAATTCTCACATTATGTATGGGTTTTTGTAGAGTTGTATTGAATACAATTTAAGCTGCAAGTAATAGCAAAATGGCAAACTACCACAGATAAGTATATTTCAAGTTCTTTTAAAATGCAAAATAAATAATGCTTTTAAATCTGTAATCTAGTAATATGCTCTCCTTTTTTTAAAAAAATGACTTTATGTGGTATATATTTCAAAGAATATTAAAAGAAACCGCAACTATACGCCAACTTCAAATGTTTTTGCAATCGGTAAATATTAAACATAAATTTCTGAAATATTTTTCTGATTTAAAAAATCTTCTATTTAGGAATTAGATTCACATTTACCGTCAAATTTTAATTCATATTATTCAAATTTTAGATATCTAGATCTATTCAGTATAAAAGAGATAAATTTAAAGAAAATCGTAATGAGAATTTTTAACATTATATTTTAATAATGCGTATAAGAATTAATTAAAATATATTTGTATAAAAAAAGTATTTTTCTAAACATAATCTAAATGTTTACTTTCAGAAATACATAATTAGAGCATCATTTCATAGCAAAGAATTTCATAAACTAACTTGAAATATAGCCCACGTGAAATTCTGTTGTATGGATTTATAAAATAATCAGATCGCCAATCAAACTAATGTTTTGGTAAAATCGGAATAGGTACGCTGTTTAAATTAAAAAATAACTTGCTTTTAATTTGTTCTTTAATTTAACGATTGTAATATATTTGTGTAACGATTGTGATATAATAAGGACTTAAAAATTAAATATCCCTAATATGCCGAAAAAATATTTCTGGTACTAAAATTTCTTCATTATGACTGATATTTTTGAACCGACAAAATTTGAAAAAACTGATTTTCCTCTTATAAAAAATTTTTTCCTTTTTTTTATTGTTAAAAATTGAACTCGCTTCTTTTGTTTAAATTTTTAGGTATATAAATTATTAAAAATCATTTATTCTTTATTTTGTCTTTACAAGTATTACAAGTAAAGTATTATTTGATACTTATGTATTCACTTGTGTACTAGAATATAAGATTCGAAGCAGTTTCTAATACAGACTTCATACAATTCGCTGTCGATTTTTTGAAGTATCTCATTTTTCGTCTGTTAGATATCTGTTTACTCTGATTCACAAGCACTGTATGTCTATGAAGCAGAGTAAATAAAGATTTTAAATACGTCTCGCACAAAGCGAGTTCTCTCGATATATATATATATATATATATCATCCATTTAATTCATACAGAGCATAAATTCCTTTTCCAGTCTCAAAGCACTTGAAAAATTATAGTCACAATTTTATTTCCCCAAATTGGTGAAATGACTGAAATGTTTTTAATATTTCCGCATTTATAATGAAATAAACACATTCGGAAAATTACCAATTTTCATTTAAATTTTTTTATTAATATTTTCCATATTTTAATTGAAATTTGCAATGCATAAAAGAAAAAAATATATTTTAATATTTGAAAAATGTGTATTCGCATTTGTGTTTCTTTCCTTCCCAACATGTGATTTAAAACAACCTTACTGCATGTCATTTATTATAACAAGGTAGACTTTCTGTACATTAACAATGTTGCTCCTTTAGATTTTATTTATTTAAGTTTTGAAAATTTCCCATCTCTGTTAACATATGTCACACTATAATTCAATCCTAGCAGTCGCATTATAAGAAAATTATGCAGTAGAAACGCCCGTATGCAAATCAGATAGTTATTATTCTATTCACCTGTTAACTAATACAACACGGCGATTGTTTTATGCCTTTTTCTCTTTTTGTTCCCCTTGTTAAAAGCGCCAACCACTCACGGATCAATATAGAGCAATCACTGCACATAACAGATAGCTAAAGTGAAAGAAGGTTTGTCGTCGAGGAGACAAAACGTCCGCCGGCGACATAATGAATCGCCCCTCTGTGTCCACCGTGGCGTGCCCTGACCAATGCTCTAATTAATAACTGCAATCCGCCCAGAAGAGGCTCTTTAAATGCTGCGTGTTGTGGTTCCGAATCAGTTGCTTCGAAATTTCTTTCCACCTGCTGCAACACGCTTCTTCAAGACATCAGGTGGGCCGTTCTAACGGTCGCAGATGGATCAAACGACGTGTTGTGTAGTTTAGGAGATAATTAATTTGTAGCAAGCGATGAATATTTTATGACTCCATCGGCGGTGAATGCTGCCTTACTCATTTCCCGTTTGAATGAGATAAAGTAAATATTTGCATTTTTTGCCTTCATTTGATAAGTAACTCGGCGATTTTATTCATCTTATAGTATTGCATTCGCAAATTGAAAAATTCGGTAAACTGCTTGAAGTTTGTATTTTTCAAATGTATATCCTCTTATGATGATATTTTACAGTCGTAAAATAATTTCATTTATATTTAATGCATTTAAATGTATATGCTTAATACATTTAAAAAAATCAGTTGAAATTTTAGGAGGATCAACCTTAAATTTGCCTGCAAGCTAATCTCTCTGCAATCTTAAATTTTCAAATTCAACTAAATAATGGTTAATAAAATATGATATATTTATAGTGATTCTCTCTTTATTCAATTTATTCTTCCGCTTCTTTTTTATCATCAAAGAACTACATTAAACTGAACAAAATCGTTAAAAATAAAATAATTATATAGGTAAATGCGCATATAAGTTCATATTTTTACGATTTTAAAATAATTTTATTTATAATGTCATTTAAAGCTTTAAAAGTTTAAAAAAATTAATTGAAATAGTGAGAAGAATATCTGTGATCTTAAGTATTCACATAGATTAATTACATAGAGAAATTTTCTTTGAATCTATTTTTTAAATTTTTATTCTTTTACCTCCTTAATTTTTTGATGGAAGTATTCCAAACGATTAAACTAAAAGGAGCAATGTAGTTCGAAGTAAAACAGTTATATAACTATTTTTATTGAGATAATTTTTTTATTGTGAAAAACATAATTTACTGTAATTTTAACTTCACGATGAATTAAGAACGAAATTTCCTTAAATGAAAGTCGAAAAGATCCTTGAATGTTAAATATATTTCGAAAAGTTTCGAGAATTTTAAATTCTCATGACTTTCCAGATATTTTAATCCTTTTACAAGTTTTTATCGAAAAATTCGATGAGAATAATTAAAATTAGCATACATAATAGAATTATTGACTAGGAATTCTTTATTTTCATCCATCATTAGCTTCATCTTTAAGTTTTATTTATAGTAATTAATTGTACCACCAGAAGTAATTAATTGTTGTGTATTCTCATTGGTATACTAAATGTAGATGTAAATACATAACAATTTTATAATTTTTGATTTGGAAAAAAATTGGTATACTTTCACATGAATCTGGCAAAATTTCAAACTAACTGTGGAAATAGCGATATATATTACCATATTTTAAAGTACTATAAATATTCAATTATTGGTACATTATACAATAGTGGTAAAGCTTTAGTGAAACAAATTACATAAAATAGTGATGTTTACTAATAGATCAGTTGAAAGTAAATCGAATAAGATGTGAAACTCTTAAAAATTCCCCCTCTCTCTCGATATAGGTTATAAATATTAAGTAAAAAGTTTTAATTAGATAAAGTGAAAACACGTGCTTCCTTTGGTCTGTGTTCATATTAAGAAAGTCAACATTTTCGCTGCAGTAGGTAAAGGCAATATTTTCTTAAAAATCGGGAAAAAGCTATTTTTTTCCTCACTCTAGCGTAAGAAAGATTTCGTGTCGTATATGTTTTCTCTTCCCTCAGAGATTTCGCTTCAAAGAGAAATTCAAAAGAGGGAAAAAAACTAAATGTTTGAATTTTTGAAAGCAGCCGTTTTGGCACGGTGCTGTTCCTTGCGTAAGAAACTTTATAAATTTAAATTAGCGTTATCTATTTTTAATTGTAATTAATTTATCACAAGTTCCTATAATCCAAATTTCAGAATGAAATGGAACCTATCTTTTAAAGTAGCTAGAAACAAACCTCCTGACGTAAGTTTCAATTCATGCCATGCTGACGTCAGCTATTGGCTCACTTCTTGTGACGTCAAAGTCATGCTCCACGAATTGCTTAGAAAGATTTGCTGTTCCGTTTGAAAAAAAATATATGAATATTTAACGGTGATTTCATTTTTGGGTGATTTCACATTTTTGAATGTGACATATATTATAAAAATTTTAAAAAAATACTATCAAGCTGCTAAATAAAATTAAATTATGCATTTTTGTAAAATTCTAATAAACAAATGTAAATTTTTGGAAACATACTATATTTGTCAAACGACAATAAAGCGCCGTCTAGTGATGACGTGTCTCCATTAAACCTAGAACAAAGATTCGATAGCCAAAAAGAAGACGGATCTTATTTATATCGATATGACATTTTGTAACAGAAAATAGTTATTAAGATTTTTTTTTCAATTAAACTACAACTTTTACTCAATGAAATAATCTGATTATCGATTGAGAATGCATGTTTTTAATTTAGATAATTAATACATGGAAAGCAATTTTTATATAAATTATAATTGACTTAGCTTTAAATTTTATTTTTTTCATCATTTTTATTTTAATTCTGATAATAAATATAATAAATATTGAGTTCCTTGGGGACATTAAGATGGTTTACAATGACATTTAGCTATCGGGCTGTGGTAAGGCCTTTAGGAAGATTCTAATGTTGAGTCAGTTTACAGATCTATACATTTTTACGGCCCTTTTTCTAATGCAAATAATTTGTAAAAAATAAATATTTCTCTGAGGCAAATAAAAATTTTTCAATAGTTTTCAATGTCTTACACTTGCAAAATGTTTTGAGATAGTTACGATAAATATGTCATATGAAATCGTCAGCACGATTATAAAATTGCGTTCAGTATTTAATTTGTGGAGAAAAATAATGTATGTGTGGAACAATATTTTTTATGACAAAAACAATACTAAGCGATTAAATCAAGGAATCTAAAGTTATATGTGTATGTGGGTGTGTGTGCATGGTTTCACAAAAATATATGTGTGTGTGTTTTAACCTTCATGAGATATCTCTAACGTTCACACAAAATTTTATTTTAGCATCATTATAGTGTTATTAAGTATAATAATAATGTGAATTTAATAGTTTAACATTTTTGGTTACAGCCAAATTCCATTACTTTTGTGATAAATTACTGATACATTTTCTTTTTGTTTCAGATACAAAATAATTTGCTACTCTCATTTCAAATAGTTATTTATGCCTTTTAATAAAAAAATTAAAATTTTAAATATTCTTTTATATAGACTTATCTTTTTTAATATCATTTTTTTTTTTGTCTTGTGCCAGCTAAGCTGACAATATGGGGTGCGCTACTCCACTTTTTCATACTGAATCATATTTGGTATGGAGTCCGACTGCTACAGAAAACACATGCCATCGAGAGAGAGAAAGTACATCCATGCCCGAACCGTGATTCAAACCCAGGACCTCCCTATCCGCAGTCAGGCACTCTGACCACTAGACAGGGCGGTGGGCTTAATATAATTTAAAATTTGGAAAATAAATAGTATTTTGAAAAAATGTTTTTTCGTTCATTTTTTATATAAAGGTTAGTTTGATAAAAGCTAAATTATATTCATAGGTACAACAAGTTTTAAAACTATTCATTATTAAGTATAAAAATTTTAATTTCATGATCACCATATTCAAATATATATGTTATGAAAAATAATTATATTTATATAATCAGAAAACTAAAAATTTAATTTTTAAGCAAAATTCATTTTTAAAAAAACTTAATTCCTTTTTCATTATTTTTACAATAATAAAGCGTACCAAATATATATTTTTGTTAAATATATTTCTATGATAGAATATATTTTTTAATTGTTTAAAGAAAAATATTTCTTTTGTAATATATTTTAAGTTTTCTCAATAAATTTGAAAATAATTAATTCAAATATTTTTCTCATCCTCAAAAATCATATAACAATAAATTTTTTCTCACTTTTCTATATTAGTTAAAAAAAATACTTAACATAATATAGAGAAAAAGCTTTAGAAAAGGGAACTTAAAGTTGTAAGTTTGATGATAATTAAGATAAGAATATGGTTATATGGTTAAAAAATATGCATAGATTATTTTGAAATTTTAAAATGGTAGTTTGATTCTAGCAAGACAACCAATTATTTTCGTCAATTTTGTAAATGTTATGGTACTACATCGACAATAATAATATACAGGAAGTAATTTTTATAATTTACAGAGTATATTTTGTTGCGTACATCAGTCGACAAAATCTTTGCACGTTTGAGTATAAATTTAGTACTCTGACGTGATTTTTTATTTTATAGTAATTTTTGCAAGACGAAAATAAAGCCAAACGTTCCTATTTAAAGGATATTTTATCAGATATGGGAATCAAACTCATGTTCAGTTAAACTTGAAACAAAAGTGCTGACAATTCAGATCATCAATGTTAATAAGAGTTTGTCGGAGAAACCATCATATGTGCCTATATTGATATATTTTCATTCGCATTGTTTCATTTTATTTTTATGTGTAATCCCTTATTTTTCCACTTTTTTAACTAACGAAATGAATTTTTGTTATTTTATCGCATCTCCTAAAGAAATAAAGAAAATGTGTATCCATCTTTCGCCCAATATGTGTCGATAAATTTACTTCGAAACGCATTCATTTAATAAAATAGCTACAAAAATTGAACTCATAATTTTCATATTTGCATCTTTTTCAAAAGAAATTACAAGTGTTTCAAAGAAAATTACAAAATATAAATTTTATTAGACTATAGCATATTTCATTATATCATAAATAACAATTTTTATAGACTACATTATATTTATTTAAATAAAAATTGAATAAAATACTATTTTTGGAAGCTGCACGACACAATTTAAGATAAAAATCATATTTTCTTTCAGATAAACGTATTAGCATTCTATACTTTATAACTTATTATGATATTAGTATTTGTGGATATAGCAGTGGATATGATTCTAATCTATAAGTTTAAAGTAATCTTAAATAAAGATCTAATTGAAAAATGAATCAATAAGTTTTAACGACATTGATTTACATCGTATAGCATCATATTTTCTGCCCTGGTATGCTGACACCTAAATCTTACGAGGATGATGATTGAAATGTTTTTATAAATATAGGACATGTTTCTTTGCTTTATTTTTGCAAGAAATTATTCATACATTAGATATGAATGACTTAATAAAAAGGACTTTTGTTGGCAACTTGTGCCAGATAAGTTTCGGGAATTCGCTCAACGATTTTTTTTCACTTATTCCAGGGAGTTTACTATTTCGCAATTATGTGCGTCGTACACACCAATTTGCTTACCAAATTGCACAAGCTTACCAAATTGCTTTCATTATTATAGTTTTTAAATCGATTAAGCAATTCATTGAATCGATTCTGATTTAACAATTAAAAGAAGAGACTTGCGAGTTCTGAGTTCTCAATTTTTGATCTCCTCTTCGCGGGTCAGCTCGTGTAGAAGGGGTGGAGGAGCAGATACGGGGGGGGGGAGACAACAAGCATTTCTCACCTCTACAGTCGTTGAGCTCTAGTACTGTAAGCTAATAATTGCAGAAATTATTTTAGCTATCCACAGTTGAGAGTAAACTTTCTTACTATATCAACACCTATAAAGTCACGAATTAAAAAAAGCAAGTAATTTTTTTTTAATATAAGGAACTATAATGGTTTTCAAATCGAAGTATAGTACTTGAGATATGAGCAAAAATTTTATTTTCGAATCATAAGCACTTTACGTATAAAAATAAAAAAGATAATTTTCAAAAGATACATTTAATGTGTTATCTACACAAAATTTCTCAAAATAAAAAGTAATGTAAATAATAACAATATATAAATATTTTCGAGCACCGAAATTGTTCACAAATATTGTGCAATTTATTTATGAACACGAATACTCTTCATATGACCAATAGCTATAATTTACAATACATACACAAGCCTTAAATGTACTCAAGGAAAAGGCGTCTTATTAAGCTTTCGGTTTACATAATTTATGTTTTTTCCCTGGTAAATTTTTTTCTCCATTTTTCTTAGTCACAGCACATCTATAAAAATTAAAAGAAAATGTATAAGAATATTAGAACATATATATATATATATATATATTAAATAAATTAGTTAAAAATAATCATTTTTCTAAATGATAATAATTGACTCTGCTTTACTTCTGTTTTTGTGATTGAAACACAAACACAATCATGTGTGTCAGCATCAAACACAAAATAAAAGAAGAAAATTTCAATATTATTATCAGAACAAATATTGTGATAAATTTCAGATTCTAGAATGTTTTTAAGTTAAGGTTTCATATCATATTTCTTTGCAGTATTGCAATTATAACTTCTCCATCATAAGTAGGAAATAAAATTATAACGTTTTATAAATCATTATAGTTTCCCCATAAACAGAATCCAAAAACAGAATTATTTATTTCGACTTGTATGTTTTTAAATTTTGTTTTAAATATAGAACACAGTTAAATAGAAAAAATTAAGCTATTATATATAAGATTTGTCTTACTGTTGATTACAAAGTTTCTGTTAACTCAAATTCTAACTCGTTTGAATCAAATTTTGTTCATAAAAAATAAAATATATGATATATTGATATCAATGTTTATTTAAATAATTATTTTTTATTAAGCAATAAAGTTTTCAGTTAGCTAATTTTATAATTTTTTGGAATGATAAAAAATCCAAATACCGAACTGATAAAAGAATATCAATATTTTCCATAGAAAACTAAACAAAATTTTCTTGGCTCCAAAAAAATGTTAATACCACAAAACTCTTTTATCATATCGTGTAGTTTAAAAACACGTTAATTTAAATGGTATTATAAAAATAAACCTTTGTAACGCAATTTAAACCGTATAACATAAGCTAAAATCACGAATCGAATATACACTGTTCTATTTTTCAGTTTCTTTCCTTATAGAACTTCTGAAAAAATATTTCCGGTTTCATTAAAATGTCACACCATGAAATAACCTTCAGGGTTGTTTGAGAATGCTCTAAAGTTGAATAAAATTTTTTCGCTTGTTTTGCGTCTGCATACTTAATTCAAATAGTTAAGAATTCCATTTTTTGAGATGAAACATTTAAAGAGAAATTTGGCGGTGTCTTTGGCGAAAAATAAGTCTTACTCACTCTTACAATGATGGGTACTGTGTATAAAAACTATTTGTTAGTGTATTCAGATAACCATCACATTATATAGCACAGTTAGACATATTTAATAAATATAGGTATGTAAAATACCTGAAAATAGAGCTGTACCTTTGAAATCACAGCTGAAATTATTTTTCCTTAAATGATAGTCTACATTGAAATAAACTGAATTCTACATTTTTCCATTCCAAATTAAAATTAGAAAAAATAAATAGATTAAAAGCTGTAATATGATACTTTAATTCTTTGTATATAATGATTTGATATTTTAATTATTTTTTTATTCATCAGCAAATTCCAATAAGCTAAATAAAGCTCTTTGCCATTTCCATTGAGAAAATGAATAATTTTTTTCAGTTTTTTTTAGAAATTCCTAAAATAAATATAGTATTTATCATAATGAAAGGCATTATTTTTAACTAAAATTACAGACATATAGATGCTATTATAAAAGGCTGTTAAAAGACTATTAGAGGACTATGTTAAAAGTAGAGGAAATAATTAGCTGAAATTAATATCAAATTTTAACAAATCATATTAATAAATTTTCTCATTTACGTTTGATAATAAAATCAAAAAGCTCTTAGAAAAATTTTCACCGTCATCATCATTAAAAGAAAAAAAGTAAGTTTTTGGAAACCGATTAAACTAGTGTTCTTAAATAGTAAATCTTGAAAAATCTGGAAATTTGTGAGGATATTGGGTATAATATATATCACATATTAATTTATATTTACCTCACTTTCTTTTCAAATACAAAGAGGACTTTTATTATGTTTTCAATATGAGATTTTGTCAAATTCATATAGTCACTGAATAAATTTTCTCTCAACCAATTGCAATATTGCATTTGGCGGAAAATATGAAAATATAAACATAAAATGATTTCCATTCCGCAAGTGGAGATAACACCCAATTTTGCTAATGTTATTAATAAGTTTCGCCATAAATAAGTAAATGTCATCTAGCATTTCGCTCTGTAATTAAAATTTATCTTCAAATATTTTAAAGTACCCGTACACGTTGAAAACGTCAATTTCGACCAAAAATCATAAATTAATTTTATTCTTTCGTTAAATAAGGAATTTAAATAGCTTTTGTAAAACAGGTTTGTTTTTGTCTCTACGTTAATTAGATTCCGAGATATAAAGGATTTCGTAAAGATTAGGAAACCAAAAGAGGACATATTTAAAGGACCGGAAGTGGGCGTTTAAGGGGCCAGAATGATGTTAAAAATATGTTTAAAATTGTTTAATTTTGAAATATAAATTTAGTAAGCTTTTAAAAGATACATTAAATAATTACTGTTCCGGAAATCAATCAGAAAATCAAATAAAAAAATTAATCAGCAAATATGAGAATTTCTTATAAATACACAACACTTTAATAATTTATCTTTAATATTCTCAGGATTGAATTTTACATGTAATTTGCACGCTTCAAAAACGATAACTCAAAATATTTTTATAATATCACTATGGAATTTCATGAGCGTGATCTGTATATTGTTTTCTAGGGAATGTATTAAAAGAATTTTAATCACTAAAATATATCCCAAATTATGGCTTGTTATTCGAATAATGGCATAAAAATTTTGGCTAAAATTTCAGTATAAATATTCAACTGGCCGTAATTTTTTTTATTTTCTAACAAAAACTTAAAATTTTAGTATATAATCTAGATAACAACATATAGATTATTTGGTATTAATTTTTTTCAAATATGTTTAATAGTTTTTGATGTAGCAATTTTTTAAGTTTTTAAAATATACTTAAAATTGAATACATATTTAACATTTCTGAAGAATAATATTGGAATATATCAAATTTTAGTAGCTCAATATTGATGTTTTCTAAAGTGAAATAAGAAAAATTCGTTACAATGTTTATATGCAGTGTATTTAAAAAAAAGTGCTCTGAACGTGTTCGGGTACCTTAAATGTACAAAGAATAAATTCTTTTCTTTTAATACACTTATATAAAATATTGTAAAAATCATTAGTTTTATATATTTTAGCTATTAACTTAATGTTAATAATTAAACCTCACCAGATGCTCTGAAAAAAATCACTGCTGTTATTCGTTAATTATTTTTTAATTAATTATTATTAATTATTAGTTACTTCCAAATTAAAAGACAAGACGAGAAGTTGATCCTATGAGAAACAACAAGGAAACGAAAATTCCCATCAAACTTTTTCTTCATAAAAGCCTTATTAAGTGTGTATTCAACTATTTATTTGAAAATGTACACAATAAGAAAAATAAATGAGTGTGATCATGAACTTCACAAGAAGAAAATTTTTAGGTGCCTGTTTGAAACAAATTTTGGTATGAAAGCTCACATCTGAAATTTAACCATCTTCTTTTAAAAAGCCTATATTATGAAATTTATTGAAATTCCAAATACCAAGTGGTTAGTTATCTAATTAAATAACCTAACAAAAGGAGTTTTTCTGGCTAAATTTATGGACATTCGTCCTAGATAAATACCGAGATAGAGTAAAATTCAGGTAGACGGATGGTATCCTAGGATTTGAATATCTTGAAGACTCTGAATTTGGAGAACTGTTGTCAATAATGAGATAACTTCGAAACTTCTTGAGAAGCTTAAAGCTCTCCCGATCTAGAGCAAATCTCAGATGGACGGATTGTATAAACTAATCTGTCTGGGATTGGTTGAAGATCCAGAATGTAGACAACTGTGTGGCCAATAGTGAAATCATTTTGCAGAAATGCTTTTGAGGAATCTCACACAAGCTCGGGAATGTTGAAATGAAATTTTAACAAACCTACATGTCTTCACATCATTCTTAAAAATCTACTGAATGTTAAAATACGAATATTTTTTCAAATCTCAGAGTAAAAGTTATCACTTAAAAAATATCTCAGCTTTTGGATTTTTTTGTTCTGAGAATCAAGAGAAAAATGATAAAGAACTAAGTACTGAATGTGTTGCGAAACCTTGCTTGTTAATATCATTTAAACAGCTCCATTTTCATGATTTTTTAAAATTTTATCATAGGCAATTGTTAAATAACTGAAATTATCTTTCTTTCATTATGAAATAAGTCAGACGCTCAAATTGAAACGATATTGATAATAAAGTATCAAGAATGTAAATAATAAGACAACAGTTTTAAATTTCCTTTACAATGAAAAAGTTAAGAAATATTAATAAATTAGTTATTAAATATCATGTAATAAAAATTATATTAATAAGTTATTATATTATAATTTATTAATTATTAATATTTTATCAGAAGAATTAAATAGAATTATTATTAATCTTTATTAAAAACACACTATCCTGAATATAAATGATTTAATATATTATAATTTTTACAAAAATTTTCAAAAAGTATTAAAGTTATATTTTTAAGGAATTAAATTGGATGTTTATTGATCATAATCAAAAAAATACCCAGTAAACAAATAACAAAACTATAGTTTTCTCTTTGTAATAAAATTCCTGATGAAGACTGAATTGAATAGTTTCATGTTTGGAAGAATTAAATTTAAATTATTATTTATCTAAAAAAAATGTTTAGAAAGGAAATGATAACTTTTACTCCTTAAAATTTATTCAAAAAATTTTTCGTTAAAAGGATTAAATGGGAAGAGAAGTTAGGCAAGAAAATTGTGGTTAACAGGCATTGTTTAATTATTCCGCTTTGCATAGTTACTGTCATTAACCTGCGAAAGTGAGCAACACCCTTTTAATTGAATCCTCTCATTTTGTAACAAATAGTGTGAAATTTTTACTCAAAGTATTTAAAGTTTTTGAAAACTCCTTCCCCCCCCCTTCTAATTATGTTTGCCCTCGGTGCAATCCGACTTCGTTTATCATAGAAGGGTGTGGCTTCCTGTCTAAAAAAGAAACTTCCCCAAAAATTAAAACTCCATTACGCATGATCGGAATTATGTCCTCTGTCTCTGCGAAAGTGTTGCCAAAGCTTGTCGTAGTAACTCACTTATCGAAATTTTATTTCATTCTCCCGCATCTCCAGAAGAGGAATGGAAACAATCCACGCAAACAAGCAATTTGCACTGTGTTTTCCCTTATGGAAATTTTCAACTATCGATCGGGCCCCTGCCTCTCGGAGTCAAAATGTACTGAAGTGAAGTGGTGCCTAGCCGTCGGGCCAATGAGAACGCCCCGCCCATTCGCAAAGATGAAAAGAATTACATCTTTGGAAGCTCCATCTATCATCACTTAGTTCTAAAAAGTTATCTTGTTTCACAAATAAGGATTTTTTGTGGAAAAACAGCATTTCATGAAGAATATTTCAGAAAATTGTAAAAATTGTCAAGAATATGAAAAAAGCAATGAACAATCAGGAGAAATGGCAGAAAAAAGATTAAAAATTGATGGCTTTATGAAAACTAGAAAAACTTTTAGCAGAAATATTCAAAAAATGTACATGTTTATTTACATAATTTTGTATGTGAAAAGAGTGAATTGCTTCATCATAATAATAAGTTCATTCATTTCCAATTTATGATTAGAAAATATATTTTGGAATTTTAGGGGTCTTCAATGAAATCAAGATCTATCCAGATTTCTAAAGAATGCCATTTTTACCTTAGAATGTTTTTTCAATGCAATACTGTTTACAAAAATCAATAAATTAACTAAATTTTTGGAATTATCAACATGGGATGTTCTCAAGAAACAAGCCTGCTTTTTAAAATGATTATATTTCTTCAAAACTTTTGTCATCAAAGTGTAAAAAATATGTACTCTGAAAAACACATAAGTGACAAATATGTCTGTAAAAATATAAATGTGAATGAGGGAACATTGTTACGTACTCTTTTATCGACATTAAATATCTAAAGATGACCTAGATTTATACAAATTTAGAATCATGAGAAGGGTAGTCTTTTCCTACAAAAAATATACATTCTACAAGCCTAGGTTTCAAAACTTAGTACACACAAATTCAAAAGAATCTGTCTTAATGCCAAAATTTTAAATTCTATTAAATTGGCGATGTTTACAAGCAATAAAGATTGATCAAAAGAACCTCAAGATTTTTTATTTGAAACATATATTTAATTACATATTTATCGGTAAAGTTTTCTGTTTATTGAAATCCTCTTCAGAATATTTTACAAAATATGAGGAAATTCAGACTAATTTATATATTTGTATTAACCTATTGATCATATATGTTTAGACTTCCCCATAAAAATTACACCTAAAGTTTTCTTTACAAGGAATTTCTTTATCCATACGTAAATTACAAAGTTTAAGTATTTAATTATATAAGCGAAAATGTATACAAAATTAGACAGGGAAGCTTCATCAGGGGGCATAAAAAGATCGAGGTGGCATAAACACAAGTCTCTAAAAGTTATGCGATAACACACCAAAAACAGAAAATATAAAAATAAATAAGGCATATAACAAACAAAATAAAATACAGAAAGAATATAAGAAAAGAAAAATAGCAAAAAAAAAAATTTTTTTTTCTATTTTTTGTACAACTTTTCAAAATTAGCAATTATTTTTTGTACAAATAAATATATGTACAAAATATCGCAGCTATCAACATAAATTAGATTAGTGTTGCCCTATAAAAATAAAAGAGAATATTTGAATAAAATTTTAAGTAATAATTTATAAATGAATTTTGAATCATACTGAAAATAAGTGAAGAAGATAAATTAATATAATTTAACACAAAGAGCACACAAAGCATTTCAAATACATACATATATATATATAATTTAGCTTTATGAAAGCAAAATTAATAGTACTCTAAATATAAGAAGAGGCTGTATTATATATATACATCCTTTTTATAGAATTACTCTTCGCACCTGTTCTGGCCGCTGGACGTTACTCCCGTCCATCCACCCGTTGATCTTGATTTCTATGAAATGTGAAGCAATGTACAATAAACCAGCACGTAATTTAAAATCGCACAGGTATTCGGATATTGATTAACCTGTGTTTGTGAATAAATATCCAGCTTAAAATATTAGCTGGAAAGTACATGTAGAAGCATTTCTCTTAGGTTGAACAAATTATTTGATATATTCCGCATCATTACAACTTTAATATGCAATATACAGTTAGTGATTTGGTATATTAAGCACTATGGTTATATATATATATATATATATATATATATATATATATATATATATATATATATATATATATATATATATATATATATATATATATATATATATATATATATATATATATATATATATATATATATATATATATATGGAAATGATTGTAAAATTAATGAAGTTATCATTTGTGAATATATTTTAGTTTTCCTCAGAAATGCTTACATATGAATGACTTTTACGTTATATGTCTATCCGGTAGCTAGAAGCAGATGTGTGTTAGATTTTTTTTTATGTAATAAATCAATACCAATGGAAAGGTTATGTACTTTTCAACACTTAATGAATGTAAGATATGCTTAGTCCATTTACAATTTTAAATAAATATTTTTTGACCATTTCATTGAAAGGAAACCAGTCACTCCAATATTTTTAATTCTTTAATGATGATTAAGAAGGAAAATACACTCTTTTCAACAGAATTTTATTCTTAAAAACATATGATTCATTAAAATTCAAAAAATTATGAGAAAATAGTGAGGAAAGCTAGATTTAAAATGGATAATTTTTGAAAATGTATGAATGCTGTGTGAAAAATGTTATTGCAAAGAAAATTTGTAATAAATATTGTTTTTTTATTGCTATACATGAATAAAAGTATAGAAGAAACACTGGTTTTTTGGTCTGTGAAAATTTTAAAATATGATCAATCGAACTGGGAAGCAAAATATGTCATATTATTTTGGGCGCAATATTTTAATAAATTCAACATAGATATAAATTTATGCTAAAAAATAAAAATAATTGATAAATTTATAACTATGTATTAACATTACTATAAATCAATAGATTTTATTACAAATCACATTATAATTATTTATCAGTAATAATACACTTTGTATTGAATACGTACAATCTATTGTATCGTAAAATACTATGAAAGATGGATATTAAACTTATTTAACTACAAAATTTGATAAACACTTGAGATAAAACTAATTTTAAAAATAATTATTTTATGTTTAGTTAAATAAATCACAAAATAACAATAGTGATGAATATTAAACTTATTTGTATCTAAACTTTGTAATCAACCTATGATATAAAAAATTTAAGCTTTGTAAAAAAAAAAAAATAATAATAATAATGCTAAAATGCACATTAATACAAAGCAATGCCTCCATACTAGAACAGAAAAAACTTATATTTTAGGATAATAATATGAGTCATATCATATATACATTATTGACTATTTTATGGGAGGTTCATCGTCTTGGCTCGAGGGCTACATTGTAAAAGCGAAAGATACTAGAGGACCGCTTGTTTAGAAAGGAATCCATCCGCTTCTCAGAAAAGGTCCAAATGGTATCATAATGATCAATAGATGTAAGTTAAATCGAATAGTAGAAGTTTTATTCAATTTATTTATTTATTCATTTCATGTCTTTTACATTTGTCAACATATTTAATTTTAAAATCTATTTAATAAGTATAAATGTACCCTATAACAATTTTTCTACAACTGTTTTAACCAGTGTGTTAGTGACCGTTAAAATTCTCATCACGACTTATAAATGAATGCTAAGCAATTGACTTCAATAAGCTGATCTTCATGCAAGAGAAAAATTTCTCACAAATATATATTGATGCAAACATGGAAAACATTTTCCCAGCAAAATTTTCACATATGGAAAATTTTCAGCAGAGAAAGATTTGTAAAAGACAATTAAGTTATCTTTGCTGGCAGCATGTATCACGTGGCCCATTCCTGATGTAACTACTCTCTTAACACATCTATAGTTCAAAGAATAATTTAATAATAGATATGAAAGTACTTAAGTAGGTGACTTAAATGAACGTTAAATTTTGAACTTTTATATTTAAATTTTATAAAATGCAAATAAAAAAATGTAAAAAGTAGTTCTCATCAATGCAATTAATTACTCAAAGCAACTGACAAAAGATTTGGGAGTTTTGGTGAAAAAAAATACAATTTGGTGTAATTTTAATATTTGATTGTTTATCTGTTAGATCAACTGTGTATTTTAACATGAATTTGTCAAATATTTTCCTGTTACTGATTTTTTTTTTATTTTATATATATTGATTTTGCTCTACTTTTCCACACGTTTTAAAATTTTTTTTTTTTTTTTTTTTTTTTTTTCTCCTATCACTGGAAACTTGTGACATTGGATATAATTTGAAAAAATGAGGAGGGGATTTGCCGCCCTTTGGGGCAGATATAAAACAGACTGAAAAGATTCATATCGTTGTCTGCGATAAAATGGGAAAACATTTTATGATCAGAATCTTCTAATCTTTTTATGATATTTCACAAAAATATGACTCTGTTCAGGACATATTCTTTAATAAACACAGATTCTGAATTTTAAATGATAATTTATATATTATACCAATTTTTTTCAGCCTCTCTACTAAGCTTCAGAATGAAGTCAGAATTTTGGCCCAAGTGTTGCTTGGAATTGATTTTCCATAAAAGCTTTGAAGAGTAGGTGTCGATCAAATGATCCTTCGCATTAAGAAACGATCTTAAAGGGATTACAAAGCCCTGCACGAAAGGATATGTATACATTATCATCTTTGTAGCAGCGAATTTTTTAGTATTAGAAGCTATTTTCACCGTATTAATTCTTAAAATTTGATTAATCTTTATAAATATATAAATTTTTACCATAGTATAAAATTTGTTGATGTAATAAAATCTATTTTTTTTTCATAAATTCAAATATATATATATATATATATATATATATATATATATATATATATATATATATATATATATATATATATATATATATATATATATATATATATATATATAATAATAATAATAATAATATTAAACAGTATGTTCTATATTTAGGACCACAACAGCTGATTTTCTGATCAATTTATGATCTTTGAAATGATTTAAGACAATTAATAAATTTTGTAATTACTATTGTGGTGTTTTTGTTATTTACACAAATATACGTTAAATACATTAGTTTTAAGATAGCGATTCATTTTATGAATTAATGCCTATTTTATGAAGTAATGTTTTTTATATCAGTATACCACTTTTAACGAGAATCTTTTTAATCTTATCCTCAGAAAATATTAATTTTTTTCTCTCCTTATAATTTTTGAATATTTTAAAAGGATCAAGTATCTAATAAGTTCTCACATTTATGTTATTCACGCGTAAAATATAGGTAATTATTTAAATATAATAATACTTTTTAAAAATATACTTATAAATGAGTTGTTATTTATGTTATTCACGCGTAAAATATAGGTAATTATTTAAATATAATAATACTTTTTAAAAATATACTTATAAATGAGTTGTTATTCATGTTATTCACGCGTAAAATATAGGTAATTATTTAAATATAATAATACTTTTTAAAAATATATACTTATAAATGAGTTGTTATTTATGTTATTCACGTGAAAAATATAGGTAATTATTTAAATATAATAATACTTTTTAAAAATATACTTATAAATGAGTTGTCTCAAATGTATAAAGAAACATTATTACTTTCGAAGTTAATGCATCTTTTCTAGTTATTCTATAAAGCACAAAACTCTGAGCAATAATATCTCAGCTAATAGTATCCAAGACACCTTTACACATCTCTATGCGTGCTTTAAAAAAATTATTATACAATGAAAATACTCAATTATTTTAATTGTTTTGATGAAATTATAATTTTAATTCAGTATTATATTACTGTAAGTTTTTTTTAATTGTATTAGAAATCCAAGCAATAATGTGACTACTTTTAATTCATTGCAGTAAATGTATTCGTATCTAAAATTTAAATGTTTTAAAATTATAAAACTTAACTATACCTTAACATGAAAAAGGACTCTTTTTGTGTATCTGAAAGATGATTCAATTCTGAAATAATTATCAACTTTAAACATTCTCACGTTTATGTTATGAAGTTTCATTCTTCATTGTAAAATAATTGTAGTAATAATTACAAGTTTTATAAGTAAATAAGAGTAACTTCTTAATTCTTTGTTAAGCACTTGTTTATTTCGATGAGTTTTGTAAAATGTTTTGAAATTCACAAACAAAAGTTTGCGTTTTTATTAAATAGATATAAAAACTCAATAAGTTTGAGATAATGAATTACTTTTACTGTATCTTATAGAACTTGCAAAATTCTTGTCGGATCAAAAGAAATCAAAATTTTCTGTTCACTTAAACTCGAAAATTGATAATTTCGCTTTATGTTACAAAAGTGTGTGAAATTAATTAAACATATTAAAGTATAAAAAAGTATGTATTAAAAAGCAGGAATTTTTTCAAATCTATTACGTGTTTTAAATTTTGAAGTTTATATTTGGGGGGAAATAAAATGGCTGCAGTGAAATTATTTTGTTTTAACAACTTATTAGTTACTGTAAACTATATTCAATATAGCCTATAAATCCGAGAATGCAATAAAATTGTAATCAATGAATGTCAGAAAATAGTTAAATGACGGAAAAAATAAAGAATTCTGTATCAACAGAGTTAATTATTTTGAGCTTCCATTTTTTTTTATTTTACGTTCTTTTTTTTTTCTTTCTTTCTTTCTTTATTTTTTTTTTTTTTTTTTTTTTTTTCAAAATAAAAATAACTTTCATAACAGTTTTACAAAGTGTTTCCTATTGTAGTAAGGCTTTTTTAGCGATTATGCAATTGCAATTGTAATTTTTGAGCTACAATTGAATGCGAAAGAGCAATTGTTATCGAAAGCCATTGAATATGCGCGAAATATATCTATAATTACAAATAAAATTATTCCTTAGATATACTTAATAAAAACTGCTTATAATAATTTTTTAATATAAATTTTTTATCGAAACAGTATTTGGTGAATGCATTAATATTTGATTGGAATTAAGTGAATTATTTATTTGAAGCGAGATTCTTCTAAGCCATGACAAGTAAAATAAGAGAAATAATTCTTGAAAATATTTAATAAAGAGTTTTAACTAAAGGGTATTTATAAAAACCAATGTAAAAAATGCAAAGCACAAGTGAGGTTTATTTAAAACTTGTGTGTAAAACTGTGTGAAATTGAAATTTCTATTATGCATGCAACCGATGCGAATTTAAATATACATGAATGCAATTAAAAATAATAATACTTCACACACAGAATTTCCAATTCTTACCGACATTATTGTGCATGTTGGAAACTTCTTGATTTTGCAAATGTTTATCTGGAACTTGAAATAATTAAATCGTTAATAGTTGCGCAACAAAGAAAGAGAGAAATGAATAAATTTTTTTTAAAAAAATTATTTTATTAATTCTTTTATTTGCATTTATTTTTTAGTCAAAATGTAAATGATGATCAAATGAGAAAAATAAACTTTCTGATCAGTAAAATTTCCTAATCATGTAAAACGTGACTAAAGTTTTATTATAAGCATTAGTTTAATTTAATAATAATAAATAAATGTGCTCATAGTTGCAGTGAAATTTATTAGTTTATATATATATATATATATATATATATATATATATATATATATATATATATATATATATATATATATATATATATATATATATATATATATATATATATATATGAAGAAGAAATTTCTGTAATTCATTCATGCCTTATTAATTTTCTAAATTAACAAGGCACAAACTATTTATTCTTCTCAGTGAATGTTCTGCAGTTTAATGTAGAATTTTTAATTGTTTCTGTTTAACACAACTCTTAATAGATAAGTACAAGAGAAATAAAAACTAAAAAATTCTGAGACGCTTTTCGTGAAGTTAGGGTAAATTTATACAAAACTAGCACACTAACTATGCTAGATTTTTATTAATTTTAAACTATATGTGCTTAAGATTTTTCAAAGAAACTTTGAACTACATAAATATATATACATTATTTAATTTTAACTCAAAATTTCAATTTATTTTAAATCCGAAAACTATATTTCTTTCTCTTATATTTTGTGTGTGAAAAGTGCTTTTTAAATTCTACTTAAAAATTTTTGTTTTGAATTTGGGCAAAGAATAGTTTCTTATTAAATAAAAAATGTATGGATTTTAATATTGCGGTTCTGAAATTTATAACACCAATAATTAATTTGATGGACGTCAATGTTAGATTTTTTATAGCGAATAAAATTTTGATATTTGGGAAATTTGACTGAAAAGTTCTTACTGTCGATCAGCAATTCAATAAAAAAATTTTATAAAAAAAATAATAAAATAAAATAAGTTTCAATGTATAGAATCAATTTTTCACCATTTGTTTCAAAAATCTAAGATTCGCTCAATCGTACATGCGACATCTATCTTTTTATCTAACAACAGACAAATGGTGGCAATATTACTCTTCCAAAATTTAATCTCTATTATAATTCTTTTTGGCATATCTTAAAATTCACAAAAAAAGATCTAAGAAAATTTCGACTTGGAATCAACTATTGAAGCTTTTTCTCAAACATTCTTCGTGGTATATTTGTTATATGAAATACTTTTAGCATAATTATATTCACTCAAAATCCATATTTCAGATGATGATAAATAAAAATAACAATTATATATTTTCTTTTTGTGATTTTTACTCACTTTTTGTTAGTTTCAAGTATAGTAAATATAAACTTAATTTTAATACATCCATTTATCATCTCACATTTTTAATGAGAACTAATTAAAACTTCAGAAATAAAATAACTTTTCTACTAATTTAGATTCTGAATATAGGAGAATTGAAAATTTAATTAATTTTTTTCTGTAATAATACTACAAATAACTATCTTTACTTTTTGAAAACAATTGATCGATACATTGCAACCGAATTAAATTTTAATGCAGAACTTCATATAAATTTTATTAAATTATATAAATCATTAAGAAACGAATTTGTTTCCGTTCACATAATATTGTTTTTTTTTTTTTTTTTTTTTTTTTTTTCTAAGCTATTGACAAAATATTACTGAGAATATTTAATAATATGTATTAAGATATGCATTTAAAAGGTAAGAGAAATTTGATTTAAATATGATAATACTTTTTAAGAACTAATGTAGAATATTATTTCTTATATTCTTTATTAAATTTGCATAAATCAACATTTTTTATTGAAAATTTTGGAAAAACATATTTAAATTTTATAATATTGTTTATTATTTTTTTTTATCAATTTAGGTTTTGATTTTATTCAACCTAGTTCACCAAAATTTCTTATGACATACATTAAATATTTATTTAAAAAACAGCCAATTTATGTAACCAAGTTATAATAAATTGCAATGAATTGAGTATAATTTTATTTAAAAACTAATTTAAAAAATATTAGTTATGAATAGTGTTTATTGTGATCTTCTAAACTAGTTTTCAACACTCCTTCAAATTATTTTATTAAATTTTCCAAAACATTTCAACTAAAGAAAAAGAATTTTGTTATCAGTATAAGTTAAAGGATCATAAGAAAAGTACGAATAAGGAACAGTAAACGCGAAAATGTGAGCATTGATTTGAAAAATGAAGCTTAGCTTGAGAAGTTCTACATTTTTGCTCACTGCAAAGCACATAAAAAATTAATTCACTTTTAGATTTGACAGATTTTTATTAACTATTTTGTATTGTGATAAATACCCTGGAAAAATGGTATTCAAATGGGAGTAATATGAGGTTGTTAATGCTGTGTAAAAGAATGAAACTTAAGAATTGAAGAAAATATGCATAGCAATAATATGTTTCGCTGTGTAATTGAGTAATAACAAAGGCAATGACGGACCCGTCAAAATATATATTCCCAAATATTTTAAATAACTGCTTAAAAGCAATTGACTCGGAAAAGCAAAAGTATAAACATTTCAAAACAAAATAATTTCTATTCTACTCATCATAAATTACTTTCATATTGATTCCTTAAAGGAAATATATATATATATATATATATATATATATATATATATATATATATATATATATATATATATATATATATATATATATATATATATATATACCCTGGTTCACACAGTAGTTTCAGATTAATTTACTATAAGAAAAGATAAGCTTTATTTATATCTTTTCTTTTAAAAGAAATTTTATCGAAAATAATTCTAGTTTTTATAGAAAATCATTCTCCATTAACAATTGGTAAACATTCGGTCAAAACAATATTCAAGGAAAACAAAACATATTCTATAAAACAATCGATTAAAATAATATTAAAGCTGTTTTTTTTTAAATTTATGATAACAAGCTAACTTTCCATTTCTTCCGAATTTGAAAATATATCTCTAGTGTAGAAAAAGGGTTAAAGAATACTTTTTTATTTCATTTATAGCACACCAATTCTAATATTTTGATATCGTTATTATTAATTAAAGGATACAGTTAATAATTCTTTAATAAAGCTACTTTTATTAGATTGAAACTCTAAATATGCATATTAAGTGATAAAATTTTATATTTTAATATAAGCACACAATTAATCACATTATTAAAAATAATAAATAAATATAAGGTATCTTTGTTTTGCTGATTCTTTACTCTATAATTAATTGTTTAGTAAGCTTTTATTTGTCCACACAAAAGTAATTTTGACTTTGATAGTATCGTAACATTTACAATATTAAAATTACAGTAACTATACATATTTTAAGTGACTCGAAAACATAATGAATGATTATTAAAATAATTAACAATTAAAAGATATGCCATAAAATGTACATAAATTAATATCTATCTGAAAACAAGATTTTACATACATTTTGAAATTACATACAGAAATAATCTTACCTTTGCTCCATTCATTTTATTCGTCTTTTCTATTTAAAAAATAATAAATTAATTTAAAAAGCAGACTAAATTTTTTTTAAGTTCCTAACTTCCTCAAAACTTTAATCACTGTGAGATTAAAATAATAAGATCTGTAAATCATTCAGTTTCGGTAGTCGATGTCATCCGGTGATGGTAAGATTTTTATATTTAATGCGACTCCGAGTGATGGCCGTGGACACTGCTTTTCCCACCTGCTCAAACATTTTTGCAGCGCGACAGACATCCATGGAAATATCTCTCGCATAAGGAGGGGCGCGACGTCGCGCACCACCGTCAATTCCAAGGCTTTTTTTCTCTTCGGAGTGCATTTCACTTTTTGTGTGAATAATTCATGAAGGAAAAAAGGGTGTAAAAAACGAACAGCTCTATTTTTATGGGACAAGTGCCAAGATTGTCGGAGACGCACATGATTTATTATACATAATGACCTCAGATAATTTTAATAATTAGCGAACATACAGACGATTTAATATTCAAAGTTGAGGGGCCCTGTCAGATATTTAAACTTTTTGCGCTTTTTTGTTAGGATTTAAAGAGAAACTAGAAATATTAGGATTGAATGTTAGAACATAAAAATGAAACTCTGGGATTAGCCGAGGTGTGTTTGCAGTATTCGACTCATATGATCTCCACAAATGTTACCAGAATAAAAGTTTAGTATTACTATAAAATAGAAGGATGTGGGAATGTAATTTAAATTTAGATGCATTCATAGGAATATTTTATATTAGCTGTTGATGCATAAATAGGAGAGAGGAAAATGTATACCATTTTCTTAACGTTTTTATATTAGAAAGACACACACACACATGTACATTTCCTTATAGAATGATCTCTTTTTAATTTTATGAAACTTATGTACTATGAATCAGAATCACTTAACGCATGAATCAAGCCTATTTTTTGTCGGATTTTATGCAATTTTATTTAAATTAATTAAAAAAATCTTATGTCATAACTTTACATTTAATTCTAAAAATTCTTTCATAACAATCTTTATGAAGGGTTTTATTTGTGCGCATCACTTTTATCTATGTATACAATATCAGTAATATTTTGTGCACAAAAAACTACTGAATAAATCTATATTAAGTCTATTTTCATTGCATTTATATATATATATATATATATATATATATATATATATATATATATATATATATATATATATATATATATATATATATATATATATATATATATATATATATATATATATATAATCATTATTATTATTATTAACAGGGAATTGTATCATAAAGTACATAATAACGAAAAAGAAACAAAATTGATATAAATTAGAAGTAAATCATCACTTTCGATACAGCAATTAATAAATTATCGCTAAAAATAGAAAGCTATATTTTTATATGTAATACATATAAAGATAAATGTATTTTTCTATTTTTAAGGATAATTTATTAATTGTTGCATCCAAAGTAATGGTTGATTTCGATAGTTGTAATGATTACATATGCAAGGTATGTCAAGATTACAATGAAAATAATAATTACGTGAAGTGTATATAAAAGGCTATGTGTGTATATGAAGTTATACAATGCTTTCGTTTTTAGCCATAATAAAAGGGATTACAAATGTAAGCTGTCATTTTCCAGATCATTTAATTTATCAACTTTATCCATTTGTGCTTCGCGACATATTTTACCATACATAAAATATAAAATTTATATCATTAGACATTTATTTAAAATATATTACTCTTTTAATAAGCAACTTGCTTAATAATTATTAAATAGGTTCACAGATTTTTGGTACTTGTTTTTGTGTAGATATATTTTTTAAAAAATATTTCACGAAATTTTTTTGATATCTTTCAATAATATTGATTCTTAAATCCTCATAAATATTCTATACAATTTTTTTTTCAAACATTTTAACTAAATTCAATAAGCTGTAAGTACTCTAAACTCATTCTTACACATTAATTTTATGAAATTTTCAATTTTAGATAGAAATTTTATGAATTAATATTTGCTAAAAAAAATAATAATAAACGAAACTGATGACAGTCATTTTTATAGTTAGAATTTAATTTTAGTCAAATGTATCGTAAAAATATTGAATTTTTAAATTAGTATATTTTTCCTGTGAATAGTTTCTTACATTAGGAATATTTATTTTGATCTTTTGGATTACTCTCCAAAAATGTTAGTTTCACCTTATCTTGATAATTCTCTAGTTTTTCAGACTTACATTGAGTGTTAAAATTCGTTGCAAAATATTTAGAGAAATAGTTTCTTTTAAAATAATTTATCTCACAAGTGTCATGAATGAAAAAAATAAAACAATACTTTTTTTTATTTTTGCACTCTAAAAATGAATACATTAATTCACTGTTTCCTAATTAAAAACTCATAAAAATTTATAATTGTATTACTTTTTTAAAAGTCCTTCAGTACATTTAAACTTTGCCTATTTTATTTTCAATAAAATCTCGATTCAAAGCAACTAATAAGTTTCAAAAACACTGATGGTTTTCTTATTCTTGATGTTTTAATATTTAGCGTCGATGAAATCCTTATTAAACATTGAAATACTTTGAAAATGCTAAAGTCTTAGAACAGTTATTCTTAGAAATTTAGTCCACCATCTTGGAAAAAACCAAATTTTAATAGTGTTTTAAAAAAATAGATGGCGCTTGCTTCGTTCAAGAGAAAGAAACTGTGAAGGAAGACTGAAAATGCTCTCCTCTTGTGAACGATGAAAATCGAACGTCGGCGGCAGAGTTGTCGCCCTAATAGCCTTTTAATGCCTGCACCTTAACTCACCCAAACCAATTTGGACTTGCGTTTCATGCAGTTGTCAGTGGCCATAACGCTTTCACATAAATGTGTGGCTACACGTAATTACTGTAAGAGGGATGATTTTAATGATTTGCAGTGTATCGGCTTCCCGTTTATGATGGCTTGCTTATGTGGAATGTCAACATTTGGAGAAAGTGGTACACAAACTGAATGAAATTTCTTTCAAAAACGTTCACTAAGGATGTATATTTCAGAATTTTAATGATAACAGAATTTACAGACATAAACATACCACAAATTCTTAAATAATTCCTGAAAAAAATGAAATGTTTTTGTTTTAATTTTATTCAATCTTGTAATTCTTAAGGACAATACCAAAGTTTAGTTTGCAAATGAGATTTGACGGTAAAGTTATTTTCAAGATATTGAAAATATTTAAAAATCAATTTCCTTAAAAAATATAATCTATATATATACGATTTTTGATGAAAAAATAATTTTCAGAAAAGGTTAAATACTTAAATAAACACTTAATTATTTAAAAAAAATACTCATTAAGGAAAGGGAAATGCTTCAAAATAATTATTGAGAGGATAAATGATTCACGATAAACTCGTACAGAAACTATAACACTGTTTAGAAAGAAAAAAAAATTAGTGAAAAGATTTGGAGTTTAACTATTGAATTTATGTCAAGAATGGGTTATTTTCTTAAAATATAGGGCAATAAATGTCAATATATTTCAATTGGTTTTCTAAAGATAAATTCTTGCGATGTATTTTTGGTGCATGAACTACAAATTTCATATTTTATTTTTCCAAATGTATATTCAAGCAATCAAAAGGAAAATTTAAGATTACAAAGATATTCTCCTTTTACCTAGATAATTATCTGATATACAATCGTAATTTTATATATATATAAGTAAGTAACCCAGAGACAAAATACCATAAAAATAAGTCTATTTAAAAGCAGCATATAAGAATATAAAATTCAGAAGTATACCTAACCACAATCCAGCACAATAGCAACTAAAGAAAGGTAAGTCAGGAAAATAAGAATGGTCCCTATGCTTCTTATTATTTTTTTGTGTGTGTATGTGTGTATCTTGTCTTAAATATAATTTCCTTATATTTCAATTTATACTTTTGTATTTCTAATTATCACACACACACCGAAATTATAAAATCCTACTAAAAAAATTATAAAAACCTACTAAAAATTAAAAAAAAAACTTTTTTTTCTTAGTTTATTTGAAACAAACAATATGTATTTAACAAAAAAAAATTAATAGAAACACATTATCAGGCAATATATAATATCAGAAGCATAAATATATTTATTAAATCAGATTTTTCTATGAAACTTTATCTTTTACTTTGCTTAAAGTCATAAAATGAATTATTTTTTTGAAATTGATGAAAAGAAAGATATTTTTAAAGTTTTATATTTTAAAGTTTTATATTTTAAAGTTATTTATTTTCATTTTAAAGCTATTCATCTCGTTTATATTCTGATGAAGATCCATCTCTAGACACATAAAGACTTCGAATAAAGATTCGGGATAGTCGATGTGTGCGCTGAAAAGAAATATTATTCAAAACTTTCCACATTTTATTAATTGTCTTATATTTCACGACCCTAATAAATTTATATATATGCGAAGCATCATACTTAGAGAGTTAATAAATTAAATTAAATAATTAACAATTCAAATACATTAAATACATTAAACAATTCAAATACATTAAGTTTCAAATACACTAAGTCATTAAGGCCACAATTAGACACATTGAATTATTGTTTTTAGCTTATATTTCTCAACCAAGTCATATTCTATAAATATTTGAAAAGTTGTATTTATTCCACTCTGAATTAAATCATAAAATATATTAAATAGAAAAGGATTTCGTGCAAGAAGCTTTTAAGTGGAAAAGTATATAAAAGCAAATATTATTGTGAGAAAAATATTAATTAATAATATATAAATTTTTTAAATTGCATTCTGATAATTTAAATAAAATGGTATCAAATGGAGACTTTCGTAAAATACAATTTTTAAAAAATAAGCTAAAACCATAAGAATTATTGTAAATAAAAGTAAACTTTAATTCGATAAATTTGTATGTTTCACTGAATTAAATTATAAATCTTATCAAGTAAAGAATTTCTTAAAATAAGATTTTAAGAGAAAATAACATAAAATCATGATTATTATTGTGAGTAAAAATGAAGTTTAATAATCTCTTATTTGCATTTTTACATACTTTATTTCAAAGATTCGATTAAAACTTTCGTCCCTTTGGTGGTTCGATAAACTGAGAACCAAGCATGCTTGGAAACTAAACACTAAAAGGGAGGGTTTCCTGTTAAGCTGACCATTTAATCGAAACATAAGCTTCGCCCTCCAGGACCCAGGGCCTCTCGATCAGAAAAATAGAGATCGGCCCTAGAATCACCTGGGCTGTCGTGCCACAGAGTTTAGTTTATTTTAAAGATTATTTGTTTTTTTTTTAATCTTTATGCATCCAACATTTTTTATTCGTTTACTTCTTTTGAAATTACTTTGCTTTTCTTTTAGAGTTTAATCTTTATTGACAAATCTTAAAAAAGAAAATTTATAAGAAGATTTATGCCCATATTTATGAGAAATGTATACATAAATCATAGCAATCATATACCAGATAAGGTATAAGCCTATACTTCAACATCTAATTTTTTCACGCCCTCATTTCCTACATATTTCACCCGGGGGAACTCTAAGCATAGTTTTTGACTGTTTAAAATGTTATTTAGATTTCATTCTATATTTAGCTTATTTCGGTCGCTCCCATAAACTTTAAAAAAAAATAAATAAATAAAAATAATAAAAACACTGCGAAAATGTTTGCAAGCTAATGGATAGCAAACACAGAACGCTCCATTACTACTGATATTTCCTTCTTAAAAAAAAAAAAAAGAAAAAAAGCACGGAAACAATTGGCTAAAAAATAAATTCTCGAGCGCGGCCAGGCTTTTTTTCTTTTTTTTTCCGGTCAGCGAATGAACGTGAGGCTATCGATTGAGCCATTGCGTCACCCGGTGGCGTTAGGACAGTCGGTGTACGACAGATCCTGAGTGAGGGACACGAAGCGGAGACTGAGGCACGCACCGTCACGTGACGTGGATCAAACGGTGAGCCATCATTGTACTTGAGATCAAACTGTACACGTTGGAGCACTTTAAACGCTCAAAACCAAACTGCTGGGTCTTGAGCCTGTGCTCAAAATCTGACCACTGGGCGATGTACATGATGGCAGTAGGAAAACTTCGTATTGGCATGAAAGTGTGGGAGAGGATCAGGTAAGGAAGGAAATGCCAATTGCTTAAGAATGGAAACCAAAGAAAAATGATTCACATAAACAATCAAGAGAAATCATTTCCTTATTGGCCCCCTTTCCCTGACTGTTATGCACTTGAACTCCGCCGGCTTCACTTCTGGTCAATGACAGATTTCTCATTCGCCTCCCTGAAAGCCGAAGCTCTCAGGAGGAAAATGCGGCATCCATTTTATGAAAAATAAATGGAATTTCATTATTTAAAATTTTTTTCGCAGGAAGAGAATCTCACTTTTTAATCTTTGTCCTTAAATTCTCTTTTTTTATAATTAAGTAATTCCTGTAAGTAAATGTTTGATTTTTTTGTTTTTTTTTTTTTTTTTTTTTTTTTTTTAAATGTGGATATATATTTACAGCTAATTTTTTTATACAAAAAATTATCTATAAACTTCGAAGAAATTTTGGATTATGAAAATTTGTTATCGCAATTAAATGACGAAATAAAGCGTACAAGTTAAATATATCAAAACAAAATATGTATAAAAACTTGATTACATTTTGATTATAAAATGAAATACGAATAATTATCAGATTTATTAAAAAATAATTATAAGATTAATTTGTCCGTGAGCATCCTTTTTGTTTACACTTTAAGAAAATTTTTTTTCACAAAAGTAATTGTGATCTCATTTAAAAATTTTACAAACAATTACAAAATTTCATTTATTTTAAGATTTTGGGGAAATTTTGTATTATGAAAAAATTGGCATCGATATTAAAGGAGGAAATAAAACATATAAGCTTTATATAGCAAAATAAAAGAACCTTATTACTTTTTGATTAAAAAATAAAATGTGAAAAACTATGAGGTTAAATTTAAAAATAATTATAAAACTAATTTTTCCATGAGAATCCTTTTTGCTTACATTCTGAAAAAATTAAAAAAAAATTTTTTTATCGAAAATGTAATTTTTAGGTCATTAAAAATTTTCTAAGCGATTACGAAATTTAAAAATAATGATTCCATTTAACAAAATTGCATGCATGCATGCATACTACATACATACATACATACATACAACATACATACATACATATATATATATATATATATATATATATATATATATATATATATATATATATATATATATATATATATATATATATATATATATATATACATACATACATGTATATATATATACATGTATATATATATATATATATATATATATATATATATATATAGATATATATATATATATATATATATATATATATATGTATACATATATTATGAAAAATAATAATACTTTCAATTACTTACCAGATTTAGTTGCTTTCTAATGCATTTTTAAATAATTCAGTGCAATTTTTTTTATTTTATTTATTTATTTATTTTTTTTTATATTTTTAAATTTGAGAAAATGAAAAGAAAATGCATTCACATGTTTCACTAATGATATGTCGATAGTTCATTTATTTTGATATTTTGATGTTTAAAATATTCATTAAAAGTTGAAAATTTTAGCTATTGACATTGTTAAATAAAACATTAAAAATACTGTGAAAAATATAGATATTACTAGACCATTTTTCAATTAATCTCATTAAATCATATTAATAAAAAATGGATATATAATTCAAACTAGATAATAAATATATAAATTCCTGCATATTTGATTTAGTTAAATTTACATTACTTATTAAAGTTTATTTTTTCATAAGTATCTTGACTATATTTTGAAGAAATTTTCTGTTTTCAACCAGGGAAAATTCTAATTGAGTCTACTGAGAAAATTATTTTTATTTTATCGTTATAATTCGAAAATTACAATTCTATTTCTGATTAATCAATTCAATAGTATGACTAGCATGTTTAATAGAAACGTAAGCTACAATTGAAGTCTATTTTTTTTTTCAATGTAAAGTACATAAAGAAATTAATTGTTGGCCCCAGGAAAATGTAATCGTAAAATTTTTAATCTCAAAAATTTTATGAGAGTAATATACAAGAATATAATACTCTAGGAACACTGGAATTAGGGTGTATTTTGTTAATATTGTGTTGGATATAAATTATATGCCTTATTAAAAAAATAGGAACTTGATATTTTGGGACAAGTAATTGATTTTAAATAAAAAAATTGTTTTTAAAAAGAAAATATCTTATTTAAAACTTCCCAATTTTTTTAAGGTTTTATTTTTACGATTTCAGAAAAGTATTTCGAATATATCAAGTATAATCGACAAAGCATTTCTTCCGTTATGAAGAAATGTATTCAAAGATGAGTTTACGGGAAGAAATCATCGACTCCTCTGAAGGATGTTCGCACAATAAATAGGATTTTTTTTTTCTCTGATGAAGCTCTATTTATTTATTCTTGGCTAAAATCAATGCCTTGTTTCACCAGGCATCAAAGTGAACTTTATTTAAAAATAATTTTCCGTCATTTATAAAAATCAAATTATAATGTTACTTAAGGTAGTTTATTTTGAATGGCGAGGAAGCAAAATATACATAGTTTTTGTATTCTTCTGCTTTATATTGATTCTGTAGTGATTTTATAAATGCGAAATATTCCAAAATTAAATATAAAATTGAATGTATATAGATTTATTGAAGTGGCATAAAAATATTTCCTAACTAATTGTGTTTCAATAAACATCTATTTAAGGAATAAAACCTGGTTTTCGAAAATTTATGAAATTGGAATACCGTTTCAATCAGACATATTCATTATTAGTTTATTTCGATATTTTTGTTATTCTAAATCTCTATAGGTTGCATTAAAAAAACTATTTTTAGGTGTTTTACGGTAATTTGCTATATTTATACTTACTTTTTAAAAAATATTTATATATTAAAATATATTTACATTCGTAAATTATAGCAATTACTTAATTTTGAATATGAATATATTTATATATATTTAAAATTAAAATTTATATAGAAATAAATTAATCTTAATATACATGTATTTATATATAGTGATAAACAAAAAAATAAGATTTTCTTTTACATCTATATTGTTAAATTTTTTAACAGAGAAAGAATGTTCTGCATTTCCAATTAAGAATTATTTTAAATGATATTAATTATAATTTATCATTAAGTTAACAACTTTCGATGTTATAATTACTGTATGAGAATTTTCATTTGAAAAGATCTTAATTATGCTCATCAGTTTACACACAAAATGTTGCTTATAGAATATGAAATGAGTTTTAAAAAAATGTTTTTCTTCCCCATCCAAAGCATAGGCTTTGCTCTCATACTTTTTATATTCTTTCCGCTGCTAGACGTGTTTCCCTATAAAAAATGTGATCTCACTTTTTGTTCATTGAAATTATTCTTATGAGAAACATTTTAATTTCTTTTTACACTCAACTAAACACTCGGTTTACAGGTGGAAGTTATAATGTTTGCTTGTTTATTCGTCGGTTTGACAGTGTGACTTGAGGAAAAAGAATATTGTTTTCGAATTATTCTACTCAGTAAATTCTTCTATTCGAGTTACTATTCGTGTCTTGTTATATTTGCATTATTAAAATAATGTGTAATTGTTCAATTTTAAGAAAATCTTTTGAAAAATTTATTTTTTCAGACATGTTAAGTTGCTATATATAGAATGTGTAAATTAAAAAAAAAAAATATATATATAACCATTTAGTCACATACCCAGTGTGATCTACGCCTCAATGCTCAACCGGTTCTCGGATCACCAGTCACGTGTTAATACTATGCGCTTATAATTGCTGCATCTAAACAAATCTTAAACAAATTCTAAGCAAGGAGAACTCATTTTTTTTCAACTCCTATCTTTGTTTCTTTATTAAAGTGAAATATGTTTAATATGAGTCAAGCTAATTATCTTGGTTATGCAGTTTACTGAATTTTAACTTTTCTGAATGAAAAGCAAAAAGGGAAAATTTCAGAATGTCAATGTTTCTCAAATTGAAACTTACACTGCACTGCCTGTTATTTGGATTCTATTTCATTTTTTATAAATATTTAGATGCACAAATAAAAGTATAAAAAAACGTTTCTTTAGCTTTCTCTTAAACATATATTTTTACACTTTGAATCACGATCCAGAATGTAAAATTTTAGAGTGATTTATTTTTTGACACAAAAACTTTATCTATAAGTACACTATAGACAATGAGAGAGATTCATCTATTATATTATTACAAAAAATATTCCTATATGCATCGGTAAGTAGCTTTGAGTTAATAAAGAAAGTTATCAAAATATTTTAAAGCTTAAAAGCATAATATTTAAACATGCCCTGTGCGTCCTCTGCTGACTAAAAGATAATCATTATATTTTTTCTAACTGATCTGTGATTTTAGAAAGAAGCTACTTCAATTGCTGTGAGACATTCCCGGATGTCATACAAAGTACTGTCACTTCGAAGCTCAAGAATTTTTCATAGGTTCGACGTCTCCACTACGTTTTACTTCTTCAGATTCACATTTTCTACAGTGGGGAGACGTTGACATCAACAAATTTCTTTCTCAAAGTAATGCCTAAGAACTTTAAAAAAAGCTTTTCTATATTTGATATTATTCAACATTAAAAAAAATCAATTCAAACTTCCTACACCATTATGTATAATAACCATAATTTTTATTTTATGTATTTATTTTTGTGAAAATTTCCTTTTTTCGTTGTTTTTTTCTTTTTATATTTCAGTTAATTTTCCAATTTTTTAAATTTCTCCTTCATTAGTTGAAATACAGTTTATTTGTGCATTATTATCCTTTGTAATCTTTACACAAATGAATTCGAAACTCGTTTTTCCAAGTTCCCCCCCCCCACCCCAGTTTCCTCAGTGAAAAAGGTAAGCCTTTATTCTGCTCTTTTCCTCAACATTTTTTTCTTAAATTTCTTATTTTAAACTTCAATTTTAACTTAATTCTATTTTACGTCTCCTGTACATGTTTAGAAGTTTTCCTTTTGCATTTTCCTTGCAGACTTTTGTATTTCATTTATATCTATATTTATCTCACTAGAAATTTCTAAGAGAATTTATGATATTTGAATATTTATTTAATTTTCCATATATATATATATATATATATATATATATATATATATATATATATATATATTATATATATATATATATACATATATATATATATATATATATATATATATATATATATATATATATATATATATATATATATATATATATATATATATAATTTTATATAATTTCATTCTTTAATTTGAAGCAAACTTCTCGAGTCGTCATTACAAAGATGGTGAATCGAAAAACGTGTTGAGATCTAATCGATATTATTATTAATATTTTTCATTACATTTTATTTGTATGGTTTTAAAACATATTAAAATTTCTATGGATATTTTTATAGCTAACATAATATTTTTTCATAGCACTGAATGTAAGTGCTGAAGGAAATAAACATAATTTAAAATGGTTACATCAAAGGAAACAAATGTAAACTAAATGAAACAATAATCATTTCTTTTGAATCTGACGAACAAATGCTATTCTGAAAAATATTTCTAGTAAACATTTTAAAAAATATGATTGAATTTAGGTTATCTTGAGAACTGTAATTGTAATTTTAATTTTAGTTTAATGAATGGGTTTATGAAGTATGTGGTGAACAGAAGAAATTTATAATCATCCGATGTAAATTTATATTAACTGTTTTATGCAGACTGTGGGCGGATAACGAATTAATATTTTATCTTTCATGCCCTTTAACAAATGAATCATTGTGATGCATAAAATATAAAAATAGTATAATTTTAAATTTATATGTATGTTGTATAATTTTAAATTTATTTGTATTTTTATTGAAAACTTTTAAAAATATTATATTTTTTAAAAGTTTTCAATAGTTATCTTGAAACAAAATGAATGTGTTAAGTTTAAATCTTCTGTCTTAAGTAATATGAAGGTGTTATTTTTAAAAAATTATTTTTAAAACTGATTACTTTTAAATTTTTTTGATATAACTTTATGTCCTATAATATAGAGGTGTTATGAAAAAATTAAACGATTTATGGGGTTTGTTTAATAATAAACTATTAACTGTATTTTAAAACATTTTTAAGCTTCCAAAATAATTCTTGCATTAGTGATTACAATTATATTTTCCAAGCGGAGCTACTCTGCATTAATCTTGCTGTTAAAGATGGCATAAACAAGCCTTATCAAAAATTTTTACTTTGCAGTGACTCGATGTCAACCCTACTGTCTCTGCAAGATATAATTAGTTTCGAAAAACTTATTGTGGAAGTCCAGACTTCAATAAATATGTGTGATATCAAAAATATTTTCTTCACTTTCTCTCCCATGTCAAGGGTCATAGTGGTGCGTATGGAAATGAAAGAGCAGATTTCCTGGCCAAATCTTCTCTTTCACTTCCAAATAAACTGGATACCAGCTTACCCAAGTCTTTTTTCAAAGCCACTGCCAAAAAGAAGATTATCACAGAATAGAACTCAGGTTTTGTGTCCCCCCTAATTGTAAGTGGACAAAATCTTTTTTCCCATCAGTTCCCATCAGAATTAAGAACTACAGGTTCTACACTGACTTTAAAATTACGCAATTCCTCACTGGACATGGTAAATTCAATAGCTATCTTCACCGTTTCCACATTAAAAACAGTGAGGTTTGCAAGTGCAACTCTGGGAATGACAACCCTTCTCACATTCTTCTTGAATGCCCATCTATTTCAGAAGAAAGGAACGCGCTTTGTAAAGACTTAAATAACAGGTGGCCCCCGATTTTGGTAAACCTAGTAAAGAAAGAGATATTTGAATTTTTTTAAAAATTTATCCATGCTGTTATCTAAATCCTTTTTATTTTTATATCTTTTTTTTCTCTCTGTCTTCTATTCTTATTATTATTTTCCTCTCAGGATTTATTTCGACTTGTTATGTAATACATTTGTTGTACCTTCGGGACCTGTGTAGTATTTCTAGGTGCACAGGGAGATATTTTTGTTTTCTCAAATAAAAAAAGTAAATCTTTCACTTTCAAAAGTATGTAAAATACTTTTGTTAAGTTTGTATACTCCAATAGTACTTTAATACTTCTGTGAAAAAATAAAATCTTTATTTTGTTTAAATTTTTAAAACAATTGCAGAATTACTATTTAAGAAAAAAATGTTTCTTAAAATCAATTCATACTATATTATATAAAATTTTAAATGCAGAAAAAATAAACTGTCAGAAATTGCAAATAAGTATTTCCGTTGATGTGAAAAGGCGACTTTTCATTTATGAATGAAAATTCAAGCAAAGCACTTAATTGATTTCACTTGTCTTGTTAAAATATTTGTTCATCTTCTCGTGCAGTATTTACATCTAAATGACTTTAAGAAATATATAAGCTTCAATATAAAAATTTGCATACTAAAAAGAGAGCATAAATAGAACAAATAAAGAACCATTTAAATCAAAATAAAAGCGGTTCAGAAATGAAATAGCGTTCTTCATGCATTGGTATGAAGGATTTTTTAGTGCTACGAGGAATCTCTGCACTCTCAAGTGATGTCCGAGTCATACGAATTTTTATCCTTCCATTTTGTAGGTATCTTATGAAAGATGCTTTAATTCAGTTTTATTTTTCTTTTAAAATAGAAAAAATTATATTTATGTGAATAAAAATTGTTGCACATTTTAGACAGCTCTAATTTATTTCTAAATGCAAGTATAGTAAGTATGCATTATTAAAGAATAAAAAACATTTTTATCAAATAAAATAATATGAAATATAAAGTGAAAAAAATTAAGGCGATGCAAAAGTATATATATATATATATATATATATATATATATATATATATATATATATATATATATATATATATATATATATATATATATATATATATATATATATATATATACACCAGTAGTAATAATATTTATTAATTTTTGTTACTTATAAGAAATTTTTTATGAAAGTGTTTGTTTTAATATAACATTTTTGAAATAAAAAGATTAATAAGCAATAAAACTAATTAATCTTAAGGTTTGTGTATAGTATTAAAAGCTTGATTGAAAATGCTTCTTTCCTAAACGAAAAAGAACGTTTTCAACTCTTTGCTTAAGATTTTTTAATATTAGTTTATATTTTTCAAATTTTTTTTTTCTGATAGTGAAATAAAAATAAAAATTTTTTTTATTAATTTAAATTGTTGACTATGTATTTACGTCGTAAAATACAAATCATACTTGAAAAAAATCAGGAAATAATAATGTTTGGAAATTAACGCTATTTAAATATTTTGATTTTGATATTGAAACTAGTTTTTTATACGAATATTTTTCCACTATTATTTAAAATTTGTTTGGTTACATTCAAAAAAGTGTATCTCAATAAACATTCCTTGCATAACGAAATATAGTTTAACTTATTATTTGTTTTATTCATTAAATAAGAAAGTTAATTTTTATGTTGGAAGTTCACGGTTTCAATAATGCAGGAAATTTATTGTTTGTTGCCTTAAGTTCACTTTCTATATACTTGATAACTATTGCAACCTAGCATTTGAATTTAAAGGGGATCGAAAACCTTTCCAAATATACACCTGAGTCAAACCCATAACCTGTTCATCTCAAGAACTCAAAGTTAATCACACGGCTGTCATCTTTTCAGAGTGACAAAACTTGATGTTATATATAACAAACTTAATAATAACAATTAAACCTGCTATTTTTCTTGTGTATATATATACAAGAAAAGTAGCAGGTTTAATTGTCATTTTGCACATCAATTTGGCCCCGTAAATTTTTTATATAATTAATCAAATGTAGAGTAATAAAGTGAAAATATAGTAAACAGATGAAACATGTATTCAATAATTAGTTCAAAATCTAAAAGAAACATGGAATTAAAGAAAAGTGAAACGAAGCACTAACATGACCTGCGAGAATTCTGTTTAGAAATACATTCAGCACAAAAGCAGTTAAAATAGAATTGCTAAAATATAATTAATAGTACATTTTTGTAAAATTAATAATAAAATATTTGGAGGATAATAGTAATCAAATATATATAGAGAATAATATATTGAAAATACCAAATGAAGAATAACAATATATTTATAAAGTTAGTCAAAAAACGAAATTGAGAATACTAATCAAACACTAGATGGAGAACAATGCATTGAAAATACGAAATATAATAAACAGTTGGAAAAATGTTCCTCATTAACATAAAAAAAATGCTTACTTACTTGTAGTGCAAGGGTCGTTGTTCATCGATCCAATTCCATACACTTTATAGGAGTTATACCGGACACAGGCAGCAGAATTATCTACTGTATTTTTGTTAGGCGCTAATATATCATTTCCACACTCCATACTGTTTAAATATGTAAGATAAAATATGAAAATATATAAGACAAATATATATTTATAAAAAGTGTATACATAAAAATGAGAAAATTGTAATGAGTGCATGCATAAAAATGCGAAGATTATTTCATACAGAAGATTACTTAATGCACTACAGTAAGTAAACATATTTTTGATGTTAATGAGGAACATTTTTCCAACTGTTTTTGTATTTTTATTGTATTGTCTCCATCTAGTATTTGATTATTATTCTTAATCTAATATTTGATTATTAATTTTATAAATACATTAATTTTATATATATTATTATATATATGTATGTATATATATATATATATATATATATATATATATATATATATATATATATATATATATATATATACTAGAAAATAATCAGCAATAATAGAGTTTTATTATATATCTGGTATACATAATAAAATTATCCAAAAAGATTTTATTTAGAAAAGGTAAAAATTCAAATTTCTGACAGTCAGGTTAAAAATTTTAAATAAATTCGCTCAATTAAGGAGATTGCACTACTTTAATCTTATCAGTTTTCACCCTGCAGAAGCTATATATTATTATTTACAATAATATTCAGCAATATATACCTTCACATGCCTTCTTTAAGAATATATATAAATAATTACAAAACTTAATATATATATTTAAGATTTTTACATTTAATTTTAATATTTAAGAAATCAGTGGAATAAAAGTAACCATTGATAACTTTAAGTAATGAAGTATTCCTAATTAAAGTAAAGGAGGTTTATGTAATATTATATTTATTATATTATATTTAATTTATGGCAGCAAAATTAGTCAATTTATAAAAATCATTTTAAATTAAAATATTTTATATTATTTATTCAAATAAAAGTGAATCTAGTTGCATGATTCAAGATGTTTTGTAAATAAGTAAAATAAATTCTTAAGCAAAGTTGAAACGAAATGTTCCATAAATTTTCAAATTATTCAAAATTTATTAAAAAAAAAACATATCTAAAATGTGACAATGGAATTACAATAGGCTGAATACTTAAAATTTCTAATTTTTGTTTTCAACTCGAAATTAATATTTTGCCAGAGGAAGTTTTTAACTTTTTAAAATTCTTAAGACTGAACACTAAACGCATTACACTGAATAAATAATTCCTTTACCCATGGATGAGGACGTCAAAACGAACTGAACCTGGTTTATCTCCAATTATCTTCAATATACTGATTTCACAATTTGTTATCAAATTTCACAATTAAAAATATTATTAATTGCAATATTATAGGTTAAAATGTTAGCTTATAAAAGTAATTTCTAATTTTATTTTACAAAAAATACTTATTGTAAATAAAATGCTTGGAAATGCAGAGAGCTTGAAAATAGAAATATCAATTATATTAGCGTTAAAATAATATTATCGTTAAGAATTTTATTTTCATTACAATCCAAGGAAATGCAATACTTTCTTACCATACTTTTAAATTACTCAAAAAAAAAAAAAAAAAAAAAAAAAAGGTATGACTTAGTATTAAATATAAAAAAGTGTTTTTGATGCAATTGACCATTGTTATTTTTGAATGCATACGTCTAAACATGTTTGAAATGTTACATTTTTAAAAGAATAATTTTGAAAATCAGCATTTTTTGGTGAATCAAAAATTTGCTTGAAACAAAATTTAATAATATTTTAAAATGGACAAATGAAAAAAAATGTTAATTTAATAAAATAAATTATTTTTGAGCTCATTTTTTAAATAAACATAAACATTTTATTTAATGCAAATAATAAACAATTTTTTCAAGTATCATTTTTTGCAAGTATATATAGTCGTAACAATATATGCGTTTTCTCAAATTTAATTTAGTTTAATATAGGGTTGTAAAAGTATTATGATTTAATATTAATTATTTTATATTTGTATAGATTAGCAAAAATGCATTAATTGTCTTCTTTTGGAAGATGAAATTCAGTAAATATATTTCAAAAGTTTTCAGAATACTTAAAAAGAATGTGCAAATCACACTGATAATTTTCTTTATACTTTCGTATAAAAAATTGTAGAACTTACCATAAAGCAGTTTGCGATGAAATTTCAAAGGTAATAAGAGAACAATCAAGATAGACTAATAATTATAAGTGTAGTATAAATGGATTCCTCATTAGATGACGTCTTTACTTTTGTGTGCTTAAGTTAAAAAGAAAACATCAACATTATTTTTTGCTTGATCAGAAATCTTTGACAGATAAGAATGTCTCTACAGCGTGCGAGAAGTTATTTCAACATAAATGAACAGACCTTGAAATGTTTCTCATCATATTGTTGATCATTCAACAGGGAGATCATTTGGACCAACTGCAATTCAGCCCAGCCATTTTCGACAAACCAATAAAATGGGATAAATACGGCATCACTCAATTAGGAATTCAAGAAATCGGGAGAAATTTTGGCAACTTCTATTAATAAATGTGACCAGAGAATCAATCAAAATAATGTAGACGCTGTTTTAACAACCAGAACTTTCTTCAATTCTTATTCACCTGATTTCGAGATGGAATCCGATAGCTTCAATGGATGAATTTCATAATTCTCAACTGTGCGCTTTTATTCATATCTGCCAATCGCTGTTGTGAATGCACTCTTACTTTGAGCCACAAAATGGTCATGTTGCCCTGACGGGATACCTTATATACGGTAATATCCAAGTGCGAAATTCTTCATATTAACCATTCCTCAAATATAACCATTAAATTCCTCATATTAACCATTAAATTCAGTCTCTGTTTCAGTAAGTTGCATTTTTGGCACAAATGATGTATCTCAGAATTCTTTACAAACAGTTTCATAAAAATAATCAACTAATTACGCAAAGTTTTGCTGCCGGCGTTTCTTCCATCATTATTAAAATTGCACTATTCTTCTAGTTAGAACTTGATAACCAATGGTCGCTTGTGCGCCAACTACAATGCGCCAGAGCAATTTTCAAAACCTAAAAAATGTAATGCCTACAGGTGCTTCCGAAATATAATGCATTTTTTTGGATATTTTCTTATTCATATACAATTAATTTGAAATCCATTTACTTATTTCTTTAAATATTGACGAATAAACCAAAATACCAACTAAGATTTGAATCCTAGGAAGACAAATGTGACCTACCAAGTCCTTATAAATCTTGATAAAATTATGAAATTTGGAATACGTTTAAGGGATAATATTTAAAAAAGTAAGAATGTATGTAATAATTAGCTTAAAGCTTATTCTTAATGCAGAAAACCCTGAAATTTTGATGAATTTAAATGAAATACGCACCATATTTAAGTTATACGAGGGTTAATCTGAAATTTTTGACATACATGCAGACGAGAATTAACAAAATAAAAATAACGGTTTAATTTTAAAACACAAAGTATTTTTACACAGAAGACTATTTTTCTTCACATACAGCCGAATTAACAGTTGAGTTTCTTAAACAAAAACAAATTAAAGTGATCGAACATCCGCCGAATTCACCTGATTTAGCTATGTGCGACATTTGGTTATTCTTTAATCTAAAAAATAATTTACGTTGATGTGATTTTCATTCAGAAGAAGAGATTGATGTGGCTATAAATGTATTTTTTCATCTATTTCAAGAAATGAATGGCTTGAGGCATATAATCTGTGGAAAATTCGTCTACAAAAGTGCATTGATGCTGGAGGATACTACTTTGAACACACCTAAAATTTTGTAAGTATATATTTAAAAACCTAGTTGTATCTCAAAAATTTCAGAGTGACCCTCGTATTTTCACAAAATTAATCATGAAAATTAAGTGCAGTGGTAAATATACAAGATTGTATCTTAAACAATATAAAATTACAAGTTGTAAAAAATTTCAGCCTGTTTAGTATATAAAATATATCAATCATTTTGATATTTAATAATACATAAGTGATAAAATTTATATATAAATAAACTTATGGAATTTATTTATAGAGCAAATCATGTTTTTATGCTATAATAGTTTCCATAGTTGATTATTTTTTCTCATTGAATATCTTTTTCTTTGTAAATATTGTCCACCCCCTCCCCAGTTTTTAAGAATAGGCAATTTTTCCTCAATTTCAATTCTTTTTTATTATCTGTGTTGACCATTTTACAGAAGAATCGTTCCCATTTTTTGGGCAGCTAGATTACCAAGTATAAGACTGGAGATTTCTAAAAACCATTATTTACAAAAGGAACTAGTCTGTCACTGGTGATCCTACACTATATGATTTTTTTCCATTAAAGATTTGTAAAAGATATTGCTTGCAAAAAGAAAATGTTAGCTACTCCAACATCATAGAATCTTTACCTTTGAGAATTTGTGAAAACATTACATGCAAAAGAAAAACATATGGAATTGGTGACTTGCACACCACAAAACTTTTTCCTTTAGGAATTTATGTAAAAGAATTTGGTTATAAAAGGAAATTTTTAGCGATCCAAATACCAAAGTAGTTTTTCCTTTAGGAATTTATGCAAAAGAATTTGGTTATAAAAGGAAATTTTTAGCTATCCAAATAGCAAAGGAGTTTTTCCTTTAGGAATTTATGTAAAAGAATTCGCTTATAAAAGAAAATTTTTAGCGATCCAAATAGAAAAGCAGTTTTTCCTTTAGGAATTTATGTAAAAGAATTCGCTTATAAAAGGAAATTTTTAGCGATCCAAATACCAAAGGAGTTTTTCCTTTAGGAATTTATGCAAAAGAATTTGGTTATAAAAGGAAATTTTTAGCGATCCAAATACCAAAGGAGTTTTTCCTTTAGGAATTTATGCAAAAGAATTTGGTTATAAAAGGAAATTTTTAGCTATCCAAATAGCAAAGGAGTTTTTTCTTTAGGAATTTATGTAAAAGAATTCGCTTATAAAAGAAAATTTTTAGCGATCCAAATAGAAAAGCAGTTTTTCCTTTAGGAATTTATGTAAAAGAATTCGCTTATAAAAGGAAATTTTTAGCGATCCAAATACCAAAGGAGTTTTTCTTTTAGGAATTTGTGTAAGAAAGTTTTGCTTATACAAGGAAACTATTAACGAATCAAATACCACAGGATTTTTTCCTTCGGTGGTTTATACAAGATATTGCATCCAAAGAAAAAAAATTTGTCATTCATAACCCACTTCGAGACATTTTCATACGGAAATTTGTAAAAGCTAACGAGGAGAATATTGACGATACAAATATCTCAAGAATTTATTGCTTTGTAGATTTGTACAAGAAATTACATATAAAAAAATCTTGATCATTGATGAACCAAATAGCACAGGACTTTTTCCTTTAAGGATTTGTAAATGATTGCGCACAAAAAAAAAAAAAAAAAGAAAAGAAAATTGATGACTCAATCGCCACAGGACTTTTTCCGTTATGTATTTTTACAAGACATTGCTTACAACATAAAAACTGTCGTGTTCTAAAGATCTGGATAACAACAGCAGTACCTGATATATTTGCTCATGAAAAATATTCTCGGCTTCATATTCAGAGCGCTCACGGAGAAGCCCGTTGACAAAAACCATGAGACTTTGAATCTCACTAACCATTAATATTATTAAACCTATTATTGACCATTAATATTATTCATTTATGTTTACCTTTACTACTTTTAAAAATTATTGAATTATGTCAGTTACTTGATCGACAAATCCGCATCTAAGATATGAAATTCAATTTTTAAACTGTTTATGTTTTCTTTTGAAAATAGTATCGGAATAAATATTTCTAAATTTTATAGAAGTTTTTTGCAACTTAAGAACTTGCATAGAAGACATACATGCAAGTTTTTATATTTTTTATTGTAAGGCAATCACATAGTCAAAGTGCTATAATTTTTGAAGAGGAAAAACTATCATTTTAACATTTAAGACTAAAACCTGGTCTCCAATACCATGACATTTGTTCCTTTTGAAACAAAGATTTTTCCTAAGACAAAATATAGACAGCTTCCTGTGAACGATTCTTAACGTATGATGTTTTAGAGTTGGAAAATATCATTTCTTTTTAACATTACATTTATTTCAAAGAAAAATTTAAAAGCACACACAAGAACTTATAATAAATTAAATTATTATTCAAGTTATCGTTAAATTTTATGTTTATAACTGGATTATGAAAACAAAATAAAAAGGAAAATTTAAAAGTCAAACATTTTTTATGATTTATTTCAACACTTATGGTATTAAGAATTAGTTAAAAGAAAAGCACAGTCTCTAAGACATTAAAAAAACATTATAGTCATTGGAAAGTTGTCAGATGATTAATATAATACAAATTACATTTTTATTTACATTAACATTTTATTTACATTAAGCCATTTTATTTACATTTTAGTAAAAATGCAGAAAACGAATTACTACATTATTGAAATGATTCTATGATTGATGTTGATTCTATCATATATTATTACAAAAATTAGAAAAAGTTATTTCGTACCAAATTAGTAGTAATACAAAAAATAATCTATTATTGTTCTGACAAGTATGTTAACAGCGTTAATATATATATTAATTTTATAACCTCACCTTGGTACTCTATAATAACATTCATTTATACAAATAAAGATGAGTATTAAAGGAAATCAACAAAAAAATTATAGTGAATAACAACAGTGTAATTAAAATTCCTCATTATCAAATTACATGGTACTCTACTTTAATTAAATTGTTTCTATTTTAATAAATAGATGCAAAGTATGTGTACTTAAAATATACAAATTTCTCATCTGCTATGAATTAAGATTATGAAAATTTAATATTGTAAACTTCAATTATTTTGTGAAGCTCCTCTATATCATTCTGATATATATACTCCTCAATTTTAAAAAATGCAAAAATGTTTCAGTTATTAATTTATTCTCAGCTAAAAAAAGAGTTATTTCAATGAAAAAGAAAGTCGATTGTTTTTTTATTTTTTACTGGATACAAAAGAAATAATCCAGATCTATTAATTTCGCTTTCTTTATTCTGTTTGACAGAATATTGTCAAAAAGACAATTGAGTTGACACCTAATCTGAAAAGTGGTTTCCAACTGTTAATCCTCAAATATGTTCAAAATCAATATACATGTTTCAAATCAAAACTAACTGAAAATGATTTTTTTAAAACATTTCATTCATATACACAAAAATAATTTTACAGAATTACTAAATGTATAAATTAGGAAAATTATTGGTTATTTTAAGTAAGTTTTATATAAATATTAAGCTCTTCATGTGTGTAAATATGTTGCAGTAATAAAAAAAAACATTTGAATTTCAATCAAATGTTTTATATATTGGCTGCTTTTGAATACAATATATAAAACAAGGGAGTGAATACGCAGTGAATGGAAACGCACTTCCCATTCACTATTAAACGCAGTGAATAGAAACCTTGAATTCTTAAGGTACGTTTTAAGGAATAATTATTAAATTGTCAATAAGAAAATCAGTTTCATTACAATGTTTATTTATTAAGATATGAAATGATTGACGATTTGTTTATTTTCAAAACTTCCGTATTTTTCGATTTTACATATTCAATAATTGTTTTAAATAAAATTTCTAATATATTGTAATTCCTTTAATGTGAAAAATTCTATAAAAATTTCTTTATGGACTTGTTGGAAAAATAAAAAAAAAAATTTAAAACTTCTACAGAAAGACAAAAATGTGCACAATATTTCTATACAGTTTACAGTATTATTGTATAATATTGTAATTCTAAAAAAAATTAAAACTTCTACAGAAAGACAAAAATGTGTACAATATTTCTATACAGTTTACAGTACACGCGCTTTACAGTATTATTGTAAAATATTGTAATTCCAAAAAAAAAAAAAAAATCAACTGAAATTTTCTTATATACTCCATAAAAATTTTAACTTTTTCATTGATTGTAGTAAGCGAAAAAAAAATTAAAATATTACAGATAATGATTATTTAGTATTCTTCGTCTTTCTACGTTTTATATCGCTATTTTCGAACAGTATGACAAAACTTTTGTGTGCCGTTCTGTTTATGTTTTGATAGTGAATAATCACGTGTGATTTTTATCATACTTAAATTGTAATAAAAAGCATTGAATAGAACCATATCTAAGTATTTACCACTATGTATCTTTTGTGTTATTTCAAACTAGTATTATTTAATTTGTGTTTCCAATACAATAATTAAAAAAATACCTGGAAAATATATGTAAATAATAATACTTTAAAAAACGAATGTTTGAAAATAAACATTTGTCTTAAAATTTCTTCACTATGAATTTCTAACTCTACGATTTTCGCGTATATTTTTAAAAGGTGATCATTTTTGTTTTTGTAAGCATCACTTTTTGATAAACTCTTTGTTATTAATAAAATAATAATGATAAATAAAACCGCAATTTTTTTCTGAAATTTACGGAATGCAGTTATACCAGACCAATAAACACTCACAATGCAACATTTAAATTTTCTTTTGTAAATTTTATTATTTGTATGTTTTTGGTAAATCGTGTGCAAAAGAATGACCGCTGAGTCATATACATTTTATACACATATATATGCCTAATGAAAAACATTTTTACGTCATTTTAAAATCACGTGATCTTTTGTTCTTTTTTGTGATGTCACAGAAGACTCCGTTACGAGTAAGCAACCAAAAACACATTGTAAATTTGTTTGCCACAGTTGAAGTTAACTTATCTCGTTAATCATAAACATAATAATTGCAGAATTAAAGATAATCAAAATAATGAAAGGTCGATGAGCAAAATTCTTTTTTTTTAATCAAAGAATACTTTGTTTTTACATCCCTAGACATTTGTGCGCATGCCCGTTTGTTGTAAAGGATTATCAGACGCAATTAACCAGCATTCTACGCTTCAGCAATCGCCAGCGCATTGGTACATTCAGTAAAAAACAGAGCTGGTTAAAGGCACAGGAAAGACCATCGCCCATTGTTTCTTTGACTGTCAGGTGATCATCCCCAGCATCAAAACCACGAAGACAGATTGCACGTGCGAGAAAGAAGCCTTGTTTTATTGGATTGGCAAGATTCGGACTACAGTACCTGCCCCGTCCCCTGTTTTTTCCCCCATATCAGTACTGGTACATACATATTCCGTAACAAAGAAATAAACACATGACTGTCAGAAGAAAATCATGTGGAATCTTTTCATTCCCATTCATTGTCTTCATAAACATATAATAACGTAGAATATAATTTCAAGCTTCTGAAACTTTTTCTCCGAGTCCCCAATACCATAAATATAATGAATTATAGTTTCTAGTTTAATGCTCTACCAGTAGTCTTATAACAGTCAGCTGCTTTCTATTTCGGAGAATTTTCATTAATAAAAATTAATGTGTTATGATGGTATTAAAACCACAAATAGCTATTGGAATTTTTTTCAATAATGTTTAAACCTAATAAAAGTGCATAAAATGCATATTATATTTTCTTGTAGGAAAAATAAGAATTGTAGTCATATTTAATTAACTGAAAAAGTGCTTAGGCTAATATTAAAGGCGTTTTTCCTGTGTAGAGAAAATTAGACTAATTCAGTCAATAAATGAAACAGTTCACGTTATTTTAAATGGTTTATTCTTTGCCTTTGCTTCCTACTTTAGAGGATTTTCATTAATAAAAATTAATTTGTTATAATGCTATTGAAACCAGAAATAGCTATTGGAATTTTTTTCAATAATGTTTAAACCTAATGAAAGTGCATAAAATACATAATATATTTTCTTGTAGGAAAAATAAGAATTGTAGTCATATTTAATTTACTAAAAAAAAAAAGTTTCAGTGAATTTTAAAGGCGTTTTTTCTGCGTAGAGAAAATAAGACTAATTCAATCAATAAATGAAACAGTTCACGTTATTTTAAATGCCTATATATTTTGCACAATGATCTCGATTTGATTGCTATGCTTGCAATCAAGGGCTAAGGACGAAAATAAGAATTGGAATCACGAACTAGTGAGCATAACCACTCGAATGCTAGATAATCTACGATTGAATGTGGGGAATGAGACCGAATGTAAGCCTTACAGTTGAGTTCTCATTGATACTTCAATGGCTTGCAGATAGAAAAATATCTTACTTCTCTCTTCATTATCTTACAAATATTTATTTATCCCGCGGTAAATTATTCCTAAATTAATTTCAATTTGCATTTGCTTCTGTACATTGCAGTAGATTTAAAATCAGTAGACTTTCCTCCTTATCAACTATTATTTGTCTATTATTGAATCAACTTTTGCACAATTTTCTATACTTAAACAAATAGTTTGAAATGTCCCCTGAATAAATTTCTCACATATTTATTCTAATACAATATCATTGTTCTCAAATTTTTAATTATTTATAAAGTTTGAAATACCTTTAAAGAAATGTTCTCTTCTTTGTTATATTTAAATTATTAATCAATAATTTTGTTTATTTATTAAATTGTTAGGTTTATTCATTAAAAATATGAATTCGCTTATTTTTTCATTAAAAATTTAAAATTTTTTTAAGAAAAATGGAATGTTTCATAAATTTATTTAATTTTCAAAAAATTCTATAACTAAACTATTAACTACAGGTCACCATCTCTAAAATCATTCAGATTATATTAAAGAAGAAATGCAAACGAAATTGTTTTAAAAATAAAATTTTAGAAGTCGAAATTTAAAATTAATTGAAGGATATTTCCTTTGCACAGCTTAATTGCAAAATAAATTTTTATATGAGATGTCATTTTAAATATAATCTAGACTCTGTACATGAAATTTACTTTCAATTTTTATAATAATAATAAAATTATAAGTCTAAAATGAAGAATTATAAAAAGAAGAATATATAACATAATATAGAATATCATTATTACTAATTATCCTACATATTTTAATCTACTTAAAGGCAACTTACTCCCTCTCTCTCTCTCTTTAAAAAAATCTTGTCGATGAATTCTTTATAAAATTTGAACGCAAATTCTTAATTTAGAATATGAAAAATGATTTCGGAAATTTAAAATGTATTTATAGAATTTAAGTGCAGATAAAATGTTATAAATCAATTCAGTGTAAATAATGTCTTTTATAAGATAATTCAGGTGAATGATATGAATAGGGATTCTTGACGGCACTTTCAAAACAATCATAAATAGCTAGGAATTTAATGATCTTCCTAATTAAGTAACATTATGAAAGTAAATATAAGTAAATATAAGGAACCTGTTGGATTCCTTCAGACTGAAAGAAAGAAAAAGTGGTCCATTAGCATCTTTTCAACCCTTTCATAAAAAGAAGAAACACTTGTCAAACAAATAACTAGGCTAAAAATTGAAAGTTCCAAAAAGCGTCATCCCCTTACACAAAAACCACCTCACCTCTTTCAATCCAACTTTCGTTTATTGCCCCCAAGTCGCAGTACTACCGCGTTGTTTCCCACGCGGAAGTCATGAGTCAATAAAAAAATTCCTTTCCCCCCTTTCGCTTCGTGAACATGACCTTAGATGAATAGGAAAAAAAGGGGTGCGGAGAAGAAAAGGGTACCCAAAAAAATCCCTCACATACTTTAGAGATGGGGTTTCGAAAGCAAAAGCATGTTAGAACGCATCACCTGATTTTTACTTCCGTCTTCTTACCCCCTCTGAAAAATCTTCGCCCCCTCTAAGTACCAGAAAAAAAAATCAGGTCACCGGGCATCATCTTTTACGGGTGTTACAATAGCCAAGTCGTATTCCCCACCTTCTTTAAGAAGTGGGGTGACGAAGCTTTATTTCCTTTTCGGAAGGAACTGGTGACCCCGTTTCAAATGTTATTTTTTTACTTCCTTCCACACACCACTCGAGATCGCACCTCTTTCTTAATTCGACGCAAAAGTTCAGGGTGAAATCTCAACCCCACCGCTACGAATATCGGTCACACGTGCTTCGATGCCATGGTCTCACGCTCTTTTTATGAAGGTGCGCGTCCACAAAGCGGCTGGGCTGGTGTCCCGAGCTGAATCAAAACGGCTCTATAATACGAAGTAATTCAATTTTGGGCTCCCTTAAAAAAGTCAAATCAATAGAGAGCTTTTGATTCTTTGAAAAATTTGCATTAAATTTATTCGAATTTACTTTAAAAAAAAATTGGAAAATTTTAAATCAAATGCTTAGCAATAGTTGGCCCCCATTGAAATCATGGATGTCATTTAATCACCCATTAATATCGTTAATAATCGTAAAACTCACATTAATAGAAATGTTCAACTCAATTTAAATCCATGTCCATCGGACAGGTTGGGACTTGATATACTAAGAATAAATTTTGCAAGGAATATACCCACAAAAAAGCATGCTTTTCGCTAAAATTATCTAAAAAATATTGACATATATAGGAATCTGATGAACATTTCCAACTATCAACGTGATTTCAGACAGTAAATTATTTGTCTTGATTCCCCCTACTATGAATGATTCTATCAGAAATTTCCAACTCGTCTATTGTTTGTCAAGGGAGTTCTTTGGGATTATCTTTGGTGAGTCGATGTTTCTTCAAAGTAGGTGCTGCATTTATTTGTTTTGAAGAGCACCATTTTTTTTCAATTTTATTCTAATACGGCTCTGAAATTTTTTATCTATAAGGAATTAAAAAAAAAATTCACTTGAAATTTGGTTGAAAAATTTTTTTGAAATTAGCATCTAAGGTGTTTGTGTAGCTGTGTTTCTTTACTACCAGTAAAGCTTTTAGTTGGATTCCTTTCCTTTTAAGGTGATCAGATGTTTGCCATTAATTTGAATCATTTGAGCCAACAAAAATGCTCAATAACTATTTCAGAGTTGGGAAATTAAAAAGTGAATTATGAGACTTTATGATTTTCCCTTTGAGGTAATTTTGTAAACTTGTTCCTATGATAAAAACTTTTTCTTGTAAATCTAAGTATTTGTTGCTGCTGCTCTTAAGCAATCTCCCCTGAGCCGGTATTGAGAGAAAACGTCATAAATAAAGATGAACGGTCCCTTCTTACCCCACCGTTTTCATCATCGAATGATATAAACCGGGAAATTATTTTAAGGTTAGGAAATCAAACTCTGAGAAAACGTTTGAACACGTTGAAGTAATGTTTTTATATGAATCCAAATTAGTTTAAGTTTTAGCAGCCTGTTTTGATATATTTATATTTACAAGACTGAAGAAAGATATGACACACAAAACAAATGATTAATTGATATAAGAATGATGGATTGATCCTTACTGTTAATTCTTCGTGTTTTAATTCGAGATTACTGTTGTTGTGTGTTTAAATCGAGTTCTTAGACTCGATGTAAACACACAACAACAGTGTTCTCGAAACTGAACAACAAGTAAGAATGTAACAACACCGCAATATTAGGCAAATTAAAAACAGCAATAGCTTCAATAAGAGATCTGGAAGTGTTCTTTTCATGATCGCTGGAATTTTCATCTTCGGTTTATAATACAAGAAAAAGATGAGGCTCCGATTTCCAAAGATATACGGAGATCATTTCTTGGATTACTTTATGTATGAATTAGGCCATAACGGCATGGTTGGTTAAGGCGTTGTTCTCATTATCGGAAGGTAGTAATTTCGAACCTCGGATAACAAAAATACATCGTATTCACTAATGGTGCCTGAGGCATGTTAAAACTGGACATAGTTGCTATGTCCTTCAAGAGAAAAGATACATCTGGGGATGGCAGGCCAAGAATTGGGGGTCTTCTGGTTGGTCTTTATTTCAAAACCACGAAAACTCACCACTGCTGCTTCTATCTGAATGGTGGAGTCCAACTCAGGGCTAAGTACAGGGAAGTATGCTCATTCAACAACAACAATTATATGCGAATATAAGTTAATGGTGTCTTCTTAAGCCACTACGCTTGAATTCGAGTTGAGAAAAAATTTCTTATATACCACAGAAATTCAAAAAGTCGGTTTCTGCATTCATTAGTTTATTTGAAATTGAAATGTTGTCAAACGCAACAAAATTTACAAATCATATTTCAGCATTTATCATATTTTTTCTTTTTAAATTATGAAGAAAAATATAACGTGAAATAGTACATTGTAGGAGAAGTAAATGTTTAATCTAAATAAAGTCAAGAATGGTAAATCTGACGATCTATTCATATTCATAAAAAAAGAAACACGATACATAAAAGCCAAAAGAAATGTCAAACTATGCAGTCTTAAATATGTTAGCAAAAAAAAATAAATAAATAAATAAATAAATAAATAAATAAATAAAAGGGCTGAAAATGTGTGAAAAATTTTATTAATATAACATACACGTGTAAAAAATTTTCAAGTTTAAATAAAAAGAAATCTTGTTAACATAGAAAAAATAAATCATGTCAAGTGTCGAAACAAAATTCAGTAAATAGTTTCAGAAGTAAAGTAAATAAATTATTGAAATAAAAGTTACTAATACGTGTATAAATTTTTTTGTATATGTTTTCTGCTACATAGAGCTCATTTCGGCTAAACGTTTTACATTTAACTCATAAAAATGGTGAATTAATTAAAAAGACGTTCAGCAAAGCAGACTGTTTATCGATGTAAAATTTCGTGTTAAAATATAAGGATATTTAAATCTTTCTTCGATCGAATAAAACGCAGCAATTCATTTTTAAACAGACATTAAATAAATAAATTCTACTAAACTATTCTACTATTTAAATAAATAAATTCTACTTTTAGGTTGTTTTAACTGTTTATCTCATTGAAAAATATACAAAATTAAAATTTTCAATCTTTTTCAGTCAGCTTTTGCAGAAAAATAAATTTTATGAAAAATTTTGAAATATCTTAAGGAAACTTTTATAATTTTAGCAGCCATTGTAACTCATTATGACTGATATCAATTATGTTATTAAGTTTAAATGTAACTCACACACAAATTCTTACTGATTTTCCTTTTGATAAACCCATCAACTTCATGCCACATGTTGTTACACACTCACGGTCAGTCAAATCGAAATAATATTTTGCCAAAAAAAAGTTTTAGTGCTCTTTTTTTTTCTGATCATTTTCCGCATGACAAGCAGTACTTTTGATTTATCGCTTTTTCTACAGCATAATAACTTATCACGTTTAACTTACTTCAAAATTAATTAAGATTTTAATGTTTAGTTATCATGATAATTAATTTAAATATAAATGAACATCGATATAATTTTTTAAATATTTGCATTAATGTATATTTTAAGTTGTGAAGCTGTTTAAGAAATGACATTTCGGAAGGAATCAAGACAAATTAAAAAAAACTGTTTTTTTTTAAATATTCCTATGCTTTTCTTTAAGATCCTGTAACTGAACTTTTCTTTACTGAAGCTTTTAATTCAAAAAACGTTATATTGTTTCATTTTTCTTTTTTTTTTTTTTTTTTTTTTTTTACTTTTATTAGAACTTTTATTGATATTGTTTCTCAAAACGATATCTAAGGATAAGCAATTGCTATTTCTGTAAATAATTGTTGAAATCAATTTTATTTGCATACCTTAGAAGTGTTTTTCCCAAAACATTTCTTTTTCAGAAATTTAGGCTATCAACATACTTTTCATTAAAATTCATGTTATGAGAAAAGTTTAAGAAAAAGTTTTTCTAAATGAAAAGTTTTGCGTTAAACAATCATGAAGTATAGTAAATGTTGATTTCTCTTTTAAGTACAATCGCGATTTAAAAATTTTACTGCTAAATATTTTTTTTTTAATCGAATCAATTTTTAAATGTTTGATACCATTTTCTAAACTAATGAAATCTTAAATTAAAAAGTTATTTTCTTAATATCATAATAAATCCGGCTATATGTTATTGCGATTAAAAGCTGTTATAACTCTACCATTAATATTTGAAGTGCCCCGCGTGTCGCATTTTTCTAGAGGTAAAAATTTAAATTTCAAAATCCTTCTTCGCCAAGAATTCTTCTCTCTTGCAAAGTTCTACGAAAACATCGAAATTAACATGGACATTGGAAACCTGCAGAATCCAGAGAAGTCGGATTTAAATATCTTTCAGTTTATTGCCTCGCTCAAGATAAAGCGCCCCAGGGATGGAACAAACAGGAGGCTGAAGATATTAACGCCAATAATTAATCTCTGCAAGAGTGCCCCCGCTGAGGGAAGTAAAATAAGATGGGAGTTTTGTCGCGATGGAAAAGTTTTCTTTTCCACAAACAAGCCTCAATCAATTTCCGTTCCAACCATTTGCAGAAGCATTTTTGGCGCTTTTCCATGCCATAAAATGCTTCCTTCCCCATACTTATGGGATATTTTACTTGTGGCTCTCCGGGGTACAGAGGGTCTCCCACTTAAATTGGTATACATAATTAAAGTCCTGTGTGCTCTGGCATGAGCGCCTCACTGAGTCGCCAACCAAAAACAATGGCAATTTGCTCAATAACATTGCTGTAAGTGTCGCGTGTCTCCTCTCCAATAGTTTCGACGTGGAAATTAGGAACAGTGGCACCGAAAAGAATGTTATACGAACCTACATCGAGATAATTTCACATTTACAATTGAAATCACAATTTTTTCTTAGACTAGAGTATAGAAAATCTATTGAAAATCAGTAAATTGATATTTGTTTTTATTTTTAGGTCGCTTTGAAACGAACTAGTGTTTTTTAAGCATATTTATTAAAATATTATTTGGGAAATGAAATTTGAAAAATGGGCAAGTAATTTCAGTTAGAGGCATGAAAAATTATATATAAAATAAAATAATTAAATATTTTGTACCGAAACATGATAAATGGAAAAGTTTAATGCTTCTTAGAATGCATAATATATATATATATATAGTAAACATTTTTTTTTCTTTCATTAAGACCATGATATATATATACAAAGTTTAGCCGTTTTCAAATACATTTGTTTGATTTTCGAAGCGAATACTTATACAGGGTTTTTATGAAAAGTTGCAACTCGAAAGCTTTTTGTACCTTATATTTCTCATTTGATAAAAGTACATAAAGTCCTTCTTTGACAGCAAATCCTTCAAAATAAAATTAGGCATGATTTAATTCAAGCATATAATTTCTTCAAATACTGTTGTAATATAAAATTTTCTATATGATTACGTATAGCATAAAATGATATGTGAGTGTGAAATATTAACCTAAGAAATAGCAAGATTCCTAATAGTTTTTGAGGTTCAGGATAAAACATGCTTCTCATCTGAAAAATATTTAAAGTTGTCTAAATCATGTAAATGTGAACAATGAGGATTTAATGTGTGTATATATCTTGGTGAGTAAAAAAGTGTTTAAATTTCTGTAAATCTCATTTTGAAAATTTGCATTTCCACCTAAATTTGAAAACTTGATGATTTCACTCTGAAATTCTTGAGGTACACATTTAACTTATATATTTACGGAACTGGTAAAAGCAGTCTCTCCTCCATTATCATTGACGATATTTGTTCAGGAATTTTCCAAGGATCGGCGAATCATTGAAAAATTCACAGAGATGTCAGCCTGGGTGAATCATTTCATGGAATCAATGGAAAAAGTCCACTCTTCAGAATAAAAAACAACATTCACTTTTTCAAATTAAAAAAAAATTCTGGTCATGTATACATCATCATTCAATACACATTGCTGGATTGGATGGATAGGATGGATTTGTTGTGTTTTTACTTAAGAAACTCGACTGTCAATCTTGATCAATAAGAATATGCTTCATCGTGGATGGGCACGAGTCCGCAAATATTTACTTTTTGAAGAACTTCTGGAAGATATTTTGTACTCTTACAATTAGACGTGACTGTTTTCTGTCCATAAAATTTCATGGCTATGACCAATCCTATTGTTCAGAAAGAAAATAAAAATGGTGTATATCATTTTTGCCAAGACACGTTGAATCATCTTCAAAGGTCCCTGACTTGCTTTGTTAACATTTTAGAACCTTAAACGTTTATTACTAGCAAAGATTTTAGAAAAAATGAAGTTCCTCCATTTTAACTCTCATCTAGTTTAAAGTTAACTTTTACTTCTCTAGGGTGCTTTTCATTGTGATTGGTTAAATGATGTGGATTCCATCAATATTTTTATCATATTCAATTCCTTATGAATAATATAACGTATTGCGAAAGATCAAATGTTTCCTATATTTTGTGTCAGGGCAGCCATTCCCGCCAATTAATAACTTCCACGTGGCAGACACATTGACAACACATGCAGACATTATCCGGCTGCTGACAACAAACTTATTGTGTGACCTTCATTTTGAAGAGTGTTGTGATCATTTGAAAAATTGCTTAAGCCAACTAAATAGAATAGATATCTTTATTTCCAATTCTAATTGAAGACATTGAATGCATTCTTCTTGAATTAATCTCACTTTAAAATCCTAGAAATCGTAGGACGATTATGTTTCCACGGCAACTCCATTTTACAATTTATCTAGAAGTAATTCTACACTAAATTACTTACAATTCTGTGTGTGGTTAATAAAAAAAATCCTCTGCTACTATAAAATATAATTCCAATTTTCAAAAACTTAGCCCTTCATTTCCCTTGCATGCGCGCATTTCAAAACTTGTAGGATGATCATCGTATGCAAAGATGAAATTAAGATTGAAATAATTTAAACCAATCCTTTTCCAATTCAAAAATTGTGTCTTACACTTAAAAGCGTCCACAACTTCAAATTCTCATAAATTTTAGAATGTTTCGATTTTATTCATGATTGCGCATTAAAAACTAATTTTTTTTTACTTTATAAATATAAAATCCCAATTCACTAATATTAAATTTAGCTTTGAAATCTTAAATGTTATCTATGAAATTACTCAGAAAAAGAATTTAGTTAAAAAAGTAATTTATTTACCAATACAAATTTGGCAAAACAGAATTTTTTTTCTCCCACAGCTTCCGTAGTATTTTGGAAAATATTTTATATTGGAGACAGAGAACAAAATTTGATGTTTTGATAAAAGTAAAATATATAATGCTATTGAATTACAATAAAAAAAAAATTTGTTAAATTTTTTTCCTATTTTTGGTGCTTTTGTGTTATATTTATTTAACTATTATGAGAACAACAATTATATTAATTAAAACTATACTGCATATTTTTATTTTAAAACATTTCAGTTAAAAAATTATATTTTAAAGTTTCATATAAGTTTATAATTTATGACAATTTTTCTCTAAATAGTTTAATTAGTACAAAGTACATAAATTATACATTTTATGTGCAAATCAAAAATGTAACTTGTAGTTAAATAGTATGTTTATCATGCGGTTATACACAACTATATATTTTTTTCATAATAATCAGATTTTAACACAGTATGGTTTTATAAGTGCACAAATTATACATTAATAAAATATGCTATCATATTAAGTACATAAATATTATAAGAGTAAATTAATAATTAATTTAAAATACAATAACTAAATGATTCATTGTGTAATATAAATATATGTTTTTTAAATTTTATGGGGACTGAATAAATACGTATCAATGAGTATCATTATGGAAGTTTTGAAGTGCGCAAACATCTTTTCCTTTAAATAGCGTCATTTTTTTCATCTTGCATTTTATAAGCATCAGCAAATTTTTTTCCGAGAATAATAATGCGAACCAAAAGAGTGTTTTTATTTTTATGTTAGTAAACGAATATTGCATGAGAAATTACATCCAGATTTTTTTGACAATTATCTGAAAATGAATCAGAAATAGTTTGAAATAGGATCAATTTTCTAAGACTGCCACAGGTGGATGATGAAATGACCTTGAAACGCTCGTTGAGTCACATGACCAAGACTTCAGTAAAAGAGCAGATCCCTGGTTTAAGTGGACAGGACAATTCCGGTATAAAATTCATACCAAAGAGCGATTATTATACACAAAGTCAGGTATAAATGTTCAATTATTTTTCCCTCACTACTTGATTGTAAGTGATGCCACATTTATGTGCAAGACAGCATTTTAAACGCATTAGCTTACAGATCGTTTCAATTCATTTGGAAGGCAATATGAGGACGAGTCAAATATACTTCTGTTTTTAGGACCGTTACGAGAAAAGGTTCCATTTATTCGAATAAGATGCTTGCCAGGCAGTTTATTCAGAAAATACGATTTACGCGTGAAAGCAAATAATGCCCTAAAAATTATTTTCTGTTTCATTTTAGGAACTTTCAAATAACTAGTACTTACTTTGTGAGCCTATGAGTACCTATCTGGATTGATAAAAAAAATGTGCTCAAGAGTCATTTTTTTTTCAAAGTTGTGAATAATGATTTGCTTATCAAAATATATGGAATAGGGATAGCATTTAAAATAAATTATTCAACAAACAAATAAAAAAATATATTCTTCTCATCTATGCATGGTTCATCAAACTTATAAATACTTGCAAAACATGATATATAAATATATATAAAAAAGTCACTTCTTAATAATCCCGAAACACTGTTCGGGTTTAAAAGTCATCTATTACACTGAATCTAATCAACTAACAATATCAATATGAAATTCCATTGTGTGGAAGAAATAATAATTCTGATGCATTCAATATTATTGCTTTTTGTGGTAAAGACGGGTTACTTAAAATGTACATCAACATGTATTTTTATAAATTTTAATAAAATGCTCAATTTTTATAAATATTATTATAATCTGTCTAATAAAATGAATTTTTTCACTATGCGAAGTATCGTCTCATAGTTTTTCTGTTGAAATATGCATATACTAATTCAAAGGTTATAAAAATAATGATCTATATAATTATTTACAACAAGATTTTAAATATTGTTATTAATATTTAGTTAACTCTGGCCTTATGGACCCTCAATGACAAGATATCATGAACAAGTTACTCTCTTTGCCATTTATATAGAAGCAGACACATATTTAATAATAATAAAAATATATTATCCCACATTTGAGAAATTCGCCTCATACTGTAATTAATTTTTTTTATTCACTTCCCCTTTGAATATATTCTATATAATGACATTTAAACTCTATTCCCCTCAAATGAATAAAATCTGAACGAATAAACATCTGATAACGAAAAATATGAGAAGTTTGAAGAAAAGAAACATTAGTTAAATAAGATTAATAGGGAAAGAGGGAGGCAACGTTTATACTCGTATTTCATATGAAATCATATAAATATTATAAAATAAGAATATTTTAAAAAAGCTTGTTTATGAGAACAGAAAAGCATATAATATCTTCATTTATTCTGATACTGATTTAAGCAATATTTTTTTAGATGAGGCATGTAACACCTGCAAAACAAGTAAATATAATCCCTTAATTTATTCTGATACTCATTTAAGTTATATTTTTTAGACGAAGCAAATGGTTAGAGCCCAAACAGAAATGATAGTAGTGTGGTATCCTGCTAAGATGAAGATTGTCTGAAAAAAGAAGGTTCGAGTATCGAACCCTCAAAAACCGTGAATAGACACCATAAAAGTTCTGCATTATTAGTTTTCACCTGAGATACTACCTTCTTATGTATAGAAGAAAATGTCAGCGCCGGTGTAAACATCGCTTAAAAAAAAAAGTATTATAAAAATTTAACCAGAGTTTGGAGTTAAAAATTAGCTAGGAATGAATTAAGCGGACGAAATAAATTTTAAGTAGGGTCCGTAGAAGGAAAATTCGTATTTCTCTGAAGAAATTGCAATCATTCAATATAAAAACTGATTTCTAATTTCTTAATTAGATATGCATAACAAAGAGGCAGTGCCTTAGTCGCGCGAATGTTATTTCTCCCTTCCATTTAAAAATTCCGCAGACTGTACGAGAAACATAACAGATGTACAGTGTTCTCAAAAGGCATTCTCTGAAATTTTAATGAGGCTTTTAATATGCGGCTAAAGAAATTTTAATTTAGATTTTAAAAAATTGAGTGGTGCAGTTGCAATTTACGAAAATTGCACTGGAAAAAATAGAAGCTGATACAAGAATTTGCAGTAGTAAAGTTCTTCGTTGCTTGGACTTTATGAGCTCTAGTAGTTGAAGATTTCGTGGAACAATTACCAAGACAATAGAATTTAAATTCCTCTCTTTCAAATAAGAATATTGATCTTAAGAACATCGAATTGATTCTTAAAACAAAAATATACAATAATTATCAAGATCTTCATCTATTTATATTTGCAATTTTTGTTAAATATTAATTTTTGCAATAATGGTCAGAAATAATGCTGAAATACTTTTGTTACAGGTATTACACTGCATCGAAGCATTTTTTCCTCCACCTCTCAAGTACAGATGGACACAAATTCCAATACTAATATGTCTTCTTCCTGAAAAATTGCTTAAATGGAGCTAAAATGTTATCAAATAAATCAGCAACTTCGCTTTGTCATACAAATCAAGAGTTTTTATATCTAAGAAGCATCGATTAAATGCCGTTACAACAGCCAAGTTCTTCGTATCTTGGTTAGAAATGCATCATCTCCATTCAGTCAGTTTTATACGCTCTTGATATTTAAAAAAAAATTTTCAGAAATTTTATAGAAAATGCAATAGCTTTCATATTAGCACTTTTGTGCTCCTACAAAACTGCATGATTTGCTTCGATTAAATTCTATTTTTGTCTATGTAATTCAGTACATATAATATTAATTCAATTTTTCTCAAGTTTCATTTTCTTTGCTTATGTTATTTTATCAGAAGTTCAGAAAAGAGTTGTTGCAAAAATTGTTACGCATTTGGTAAATAAGTATGATACGTATGGGAGTAGTAGCTCTTAATATTATAAACTTTTTTCGTTTTGATTTAATAACAATTAAGTACAGTTTTATTACATTTTAAATTATATATTTGTTTTTATGGTCCAAACTCATGATTTTTCTAAGCATGGGTGTCATTAATCAAATACTTTTGGTATAAAAGAAAATTTTTAATTTACTTGTGCATGCTTGTTATAAACAAAAAATATCATTTTAATCAATTTGTACCATTTTAACATAAAAAGCTATTTTCGCGAATATATCTGCAATATATTTAATTATATATAAACCAGAATATATTTTTGTAAATGTACAGTGTTTTCTGTTAGAGTATGAAAAATTGAATATTTCTTTCATACATTTACTTTAAAGCTCTGCTGGTAGTTGAATGGATTTTAGTGGAAGAGTGATTTGGATGAGTTTGATTTTGGATGCTACTTATATATATATATATATATATATATATATATATATATATATATATATATATATATATATATATATATATATATATATATATATAGAAGAAAATCTATGCATCGACATTCTTGATTCACAAAATAATTTTCTGATATTGAAATTGTATCAAGAGCTACGTATCTATGAATCAAATGATATTCGAAATTCTGGTTAAAAAAAAGTTCAATTTTACATCAAATTTTTTTAAAAAATATATATTTCTTTTGCTGGTGTATTCATATTTTTATTAATTATGAATAAAATCTATTTTCTAAGCTTTTTTTCAGTGGGTTTCATAAAAACAGAACTATGTAAGTACAAGAAATGAATAGCAAAACATCGTCTCAGTCTTCTGGTTGTTAAGTAAGCCTGTTTGCTGCTCCCTGAAAAAATATTTGATGTCGAGATTTTAACGCGATTCTCATTTTTATAGAATTTATTTTTCGGTGTAAGGAATCTCAGTTAATTATAATGCACATTTCACCAGTAGAATTATTTTGCTCACGAAAATAAATGGTAAGCATTAAAATCGAGTACATATACTTTTATAGAGAAGGTTCAGTGTTTTTAATCCTAATGCTCTCTTTCTTATATTCACGTATTTTTTTTATGCAATATATAGCAAAAATTAAATAATGTTAAATTGTGTACTAGAATTGTAAAATAAATTATCTGAAAGAAAAATGGACTAAATAAATTGACAATATCGATCACACGATTTAATTGAATAGTTAGTGGAGAATGGTGACAATGAGTCGCTCTTTAATATGGGTTGCAATTATGAAGATTTTGAGAGAATCCCTTTTTAATTTTTTTCATCCTTATACCAACTTTATATCCATGCACAATAGTTCATGCGCGGCATATTTTCTTTAAGCATATTTTCTATTCTAAAAAATCAAACCAACTTGTTTCTATCATCAAATATCAAGGTGAAAAATTTAAGTCATGCATCAGTAGAACTGATTCATACATTTACGAAAAGAAACCTATACCTATATATTTATTTAAACATTCAAAAATAGAGTTTATTTATTTAACTTGAAGGATTGTTTTATAACTACGACAATATTTAAGCAATCAACGTATTTGAATCTTCTATTGTTACAGATAGTCCAATATTAGGCCAACTTCCCAAGTCCGTATACAACCAGGAAGTCCAAAAACCTAAGGGGCTTTGAAAAAACCTCTTCCGAGTCAAAATTCAAGCAGCTCAAGATGTGCTCAGGCGATGCCTGCTCAGCTTTACATTTTGTGGAAAGTCTTTTGACTCTGCACATATTTGAGGCCTCTTAGATGATCAATAGCGAAGCGAAAATACAAGTCTCACCCAATAAACAAGGCGGCAGCAGGGCGTTGTATGAGTAGATGGAAGCCTCCAGACATTCATAAGTATGTGAATCTTAACATGTTTGATATTGCTTTCATTTGAGCTCGCGTAAAAAATCTAATGAAAGACTTTCTTTATATTCGAAACAGATTTTTATTGGTTGCGAATTCATTATTATGCCGTACGCTTTATTTCAATTAAGTATTCATCCGGAATTCCTTTACTTCGATTTATTCCTTAAATTTTTTTTCACGAAACATAGTAAAGCAAAGCACTCACATTAAAGCCATTTGAAGTTTAGGAAAATACCTTATATAGAAATGATTTTCGCCCTCAAATATAATTTCATTTAAAATTCATTTTAACACCAAAGCAATATCTGAAAACTATTGATAAAAGGGCTTTCCTGTTCACACAAAATGCTGTATTACTATTTTTAGTTTTTTACGTGAATAATACATTTCGTTTAGTAAGCTTCCTGCAATATACATAAAAAACTAATCTCACTTGCCCCATTAAACTCATCAAGTCAACCCAACGGCACTCCTGCTTATTATTATCCACATGTTTTCACAAAAACTTGTGTGCATGTCATATGCTTTTCGTTTCAATTATTGGTTGCTTTTCAAACGCTTTCCTCCGTTTTGGCAAGGATTGCAGTTTTTAATTCAATAACACTCGATACCAAATGCTCAAGTTATACTGGAGACCATGAAAACTGTTTTCATCGATCGGCTTTACCTTCTTAGTCCTTAACGAATTTAGTGAGTAAATTTTCTTGTTCCAATAATAGATAAATTTTCAAAGGTTTTTAAAATTTTTTAAGAAACACTGGATTTTATGCAATTTATTAAAGTTTTTATTGAAATAATTATTTATTATAAAATTAAAACTTTAACTATTTTGCAGGAAAATGGCTCGTTTATTTGATTTTAAAATATGTATGCATATGCATTAGTAAGTAAATGTATTAATTTATGGTATCTATTCAATAATTGCGGTATTTGCATAAAATCCAGTGAAAGAAGAAAAAAAAGTTGTCGAATAACACTATTTTTCACCAACGATTGAAAAACGTATACTTTTTTTAAATAATATCATTCCTATTAACTAATTTCTAAAATTATTATAAATCCTTATTTTATTTACACACACGCACACATATATATATATATATATGTGTGTGTGTGTGTGATTTTTTGTGTATATATATATATATATATATATATGTGTGTGTGTGTAACATTAAAATATGTATTAAAATTAACTTTTGTGCTGAGTATAGTGGAGGGAATATTACTTCATTAGCAGAAAGAACCCAGATGCATGACGAGAAGTAAAGGATCGATAGTCGCAAAGACGCCACCGAATCGCTTCGAGAACACACAACAGATTAATAAAAATAATTAAAAAAAGGAAAAATTTCGAACTCTACTCGGCGAATGCTTCCACCCCTCTAATTAAGAATCGCTAATGGCATCTCTAATGTGGCTGTTGCCACAGCTGCCAGATCCCTCGAAGGAAACTCAGGTAGTTCTCCTCTAGAAAGCTTCACTTTTCTCCCGCCAAAAAATCGATAGCCTTCCGAGTGACGTCACGGAATGGAAAGGGAGGGAAAGAAACTGTCTCTCAAGAGCAAGTTTTCTTCTTGAAGAGAGTAAGTCCTATCATTCGGTACAGAAATTGAGAGGGATTTATGCCAAAAGAAAACCGACAAATAAGGGATTTCTCATGGATCAAGATGCTTAAGCCGAATATTCTATGGCAATGTTCAAACATCTCGGCGAAAAATTCCCTTAAAAATAATACTCAACATTTTATTTATTTTTTTTTCCTATAATAAAGTATTTATTAATTTAAAAAAATGTACTTCAGAAACAAAATTATGATATTGAATATTTTGTCAACGAAAGAAAGTTTAACATTTCTTATCCTACACTTAAATTACATTTTCAGTTGAATAAAAATTTTTTAAAAAAATGATAATTAAATTGAAATTTTTGTAAATATAGAAGTATTGCATTTTTGATAGAACTTTTTCAGTCACTAGATATATTTTGCAAGAAATAAATTAAGAAAATAATAATAAATAAATTTTAATTTTTGTAAAGATAGAAATTACACTTTTTACATAACTTTTTTGGTTTGGTTTTATTTTGGGGAAGGTTCTTAATCTATATTCACACACTCCTTTTTCTGCCCGGCAATTATCGGTTCCATTAAATTAAAAAAAATTACCCTATTTGTACAATATTTTAGTAATTTTGCAAATTTAACTATCAAATTGTTACTTGTTATAATCAATGATTAAAACAATGTGAATATACTAATTGCGATAATACTTTAATCATTCTCATGAAAAAATGCCTTCTGCCAATCTAATAATAAATAATTATTATTACATAAAACACGTGTGTAATTATTATAACATCAAATACATACGTACAAAGTTTTAAGTATAGGATTAAAGCATACGAAATTTAAAATAATAAAAAAATTATTTATCAGTAGGTTGATTAAATCCTTGATATGATAAAATAACATTTATTTATAATCCTTGGCAATAATTTTAATAATTAATTTTATACTTTCATATTTATAAATCATTCCACAAAAAATTAAATTTTCCGACAAGAATTATTCTTATCTATGTATTCGTATATTTTGAAAGAAATGCTTTCCTTCATTCAGCAGAAGTAATTGTGAGCAACGCAGCAGTTACACTTTAAAAGTTTCGAACTCAGAGGCTTAATTTATTATGCCCCGTTTATTTACGACACAAAATACAGGCTGAAATTACATCTCTGCGCCTTAAAATTATTTTCGTTTACTTACTGGTATGAAATTTGAAACGCTTTCCATATTTCAAATTGTCCCAGATCTTGTGTTGTGCGCTTTCACTCCACTCCAAAGCACTTATTTATATTTTCCTTTTCTGGTTTGCGTTAAAGATATTCAAATTTAAACTCAAACAACAAAACTGGTCTTCAGTTAGGAACAAATGACATATACATTCACATGTAAATTTTTTAAAAATAGAAGTGTTGTAAGGTTTGAATTTTTTATAATTGCCTATTCATCGTAATAATTTTTGAAGTGCTTTTACTTACGTATTACAAGATACTTTACATCATTTTCATTGTAATTATCTTAGTACTAAAATGTTTTCAGGTTTAGAAGAAAATATATGTATAAAAAGTTATGGAGAAATAAAAACTTTAAAACAATTATAGAACCAATAGAAAAATGTCACTGATAAAGATAGAAGCTACATCCTCCCCCATGTAAAAATGTCATGCAATTAACTTTTTAATTAAAAAAATTGTAAATGTTAAAGGTCGAATAAAGATTTTATTGAAGTATAATACCTAGAAATTAAACTTAAAATTTTTTTCTTCCATTAAAAAATTAATATTTCTACATACCATTTAAGAACTAACAATTATAGAATGTGAAATATGAAATTAAAAATATTTTGAGATAAGACAAGATTTTATTACGAAAATCATAACAAAGTGTATTACTTTATTTAGAACTGAGGTACTGAAATATTCAACAAAAAATTAAAATAGGAATTTTTTCAAAAAATAAATAAGTAAATATAAAAGAGGTAGAAATTAAATATTTTAGTATATTTGTTTTTCTAATATATTAATGAATAGTGCTCAAAATTCAATTGAATAGTAATTTGACAAAATTTCCTAATATTTATCAGTAGTATATGCCTAATATATGTCAGCTCCATTTGCGACGTTATAAATTTGTATACACACATTTATAAAAAATGAGAATATATCTGCATTTTTTGGCACAGAATTCCTAATTTTACGAAGAGATATTTTTCTTCAGCAAATGGAATATATTAAAAAATATGATATTTTCACTTAATTATTCAGCACTGTATAATGGCCAGAAAATTATATAAAGTTTATTTAAATCATAATTGAATCAAAATATTTTCACTACGAGAAGCGCTTTGCTGCATGTAATACAAAATAAATCTCGAAAGAGATGCTTGACTATTTTGATCTTTAAATACATTATCTATTTTGATTAAAATGTGTTATTACTTATATTTCAATCATTGATATCATATTATCTAATATACAATCGATAATTTTATACAATGGGAAATTTTTAATTTTCTTCCTCTATTTATTTTCACTGGTGGGTCAAATGGGCACAAGTAACGTATTTCTGACACTAAAAACCGTCAAGCGGATATACTGAAAAAAAATCCAGAAGATACATTTTTGACAATCACATTAAAATTTAATTTGGAAAATAATATTTTATTATTAACAATTAAATGTTAAGGTTTAATAATATTGAACATATTCGCTACATGAATTGTAAATGATAAACTTTTTACTGACAGAACATAAAATTAGAATTAGATATAGCGGAAACTATTTCAGACAAAAACATGCATTTAAAATTAAAATCCAATTAAAATTAATAATATTTTGCAAACATTTAAAAAAAATGATTTGCACTGTATTTGTAAATTGCTTTTATATTAAAAATATTTTCATTAACAACGAAAATTGATTCAATTTAAGTATTGTCCATTTATTTGCATTATACATATATAACTTCAGAAGTTTCCCAAAATGTGAATTACATTCATATGTGCATTTTCCTAAAATTTTATTGAAATTTTAAAAGTTGAAAAATTAACGAAAAACTTCACAAAAGCAGAACTAATATTTGTATGGTTCCTGTACTCAATTAAAATTTAATTGTTGTTGTTACTTATCTCAAGTTGTCTAGACAACCCCCTTAAAACCAAAAATGTCTATAAAATGTGATGGGTCCCAAAGGACATCGTCTTTTTTCAAATTTAAGCAGGTTAAGATATGTCCAGATAAGGCCATACTGTCGGAACACCAACGACAGTCTAGAAATGTCCTTTGCCCCTGCTGAAAGGTGATTCCTCTCGTGTGCCCACTCAGATAGCGGGAAAAGGAAGTTTGATAGGATCTTGGTCTCAGATGGAAGGATAAGATCCCGGTCTTTTGTCAAAGTACCATGGATGGTTGAGAGGAATTTTCATAAGCTTATTGAAGTCAGTTTTTGCCAGGGAAGAAATCTCACTAGATGTGAGCTTTCCTCCTGGGTTTACTCCCTCCTTTGACGCCGATCTGGCCAAGAAATCTGATCTTTCATTCCCCTCTACTCCAACGTGTGAAGGAATCCATTGGAAATGCACTGTGTTAAAATTTAATTCAAATAAATATCATTAAAAATAAATATTTTAGTATCATACAGGTATAACTTATATATATATATATATATATATATATATATATATATATATATATATATATATATATATATATATATATATATATATATATATATAAATTTTCTTAAATATTGTCTCTCTGATAATATCATTTATTAGGGATACATTTTATTTCATGTGTTTCGTTTTAGACACATCTGGATAATTAGCTCGAGATTTATTTTTGCCTTCTCAAGCAATATTATTGGTGAAGAAAACATTAAGGTTTAAAATATGAATTAGGAACACATTTAAAATGCATAGAAATAATCTATAACATTGTACGAGGTGCACGAGATTAGACTTTTAACAAAAAACTTGAATCAGTGAATAGCATGGCAAATTAAACTGGCAAATACGCATAACAGCAGATAAGAATAGAAGCTGACTAAACTAGTTTAAAAAAAGGGCTTTGTTAACAGCCATTAAAGGTAAGACTAAGGGGAATCCGCTATTTCACTTTGCAGAGAGGTAACAAAGCTTGGAGAAAAAACATCTTTCTAGAGCTGCCGTTGGTGCGTCTTGATAGAATTGATGCGTGGTTAATCATCGAGCGGACTATTATCACGCAACAGCGATAACCAATGGCAGGCACAGAAAGCTGTGCGAATGAGAAGTATCACTACGTGAAACTGAATGAACGAAAATCGTTTTTAGAAGACTGTAGGCTGTTCTGACAGGTAGATTGAAGTCGAATTTGAAAAAACGCATGCCGTCCGGAGAAGGGTATCCCGAAATCAAGCCACGAACGTTTTGGGTGAGTTTATGCAGTTTCTATTCCAAACCGAGATTTCTCCTGCCACAAACACCGCTCACTTATAAAAGTAAAAGCATTTCGTTTTCATTTTATACTCATTTGAAGGCGGTGATTTATAGACGTCTTTTACTGCAAGTGTCTTTCCCGCTGTTTAGGGTTGCGCGAGTCCAGGAAATCGTTTTTCTCATCCACTCGGACACACAACGAGGCTCTATGCGTCTCCGTTGTTAAGCTACAACGCGAAAATAATGGGTTAAGGCTTACAATGCTCGCTAGCAGCACAAATGGGCGACATTTGACTGGAATATAAACATAAAGAGACAGAGTAAAACATTATTGCGAGGGATTTAAGTTTGAAACTCATTTTTATTCTCCAATCATATGAATGTGTATATCTCCATTTTAAATGGCAATCGCGTCACTGTTTTAATTACTCTTCCAGGGGGGATTTTCAAGCTTCAATTTCCTGAGCTCGATACAAAAGAAGGGAATTCAGGGATTAAGATCTTGCACGCATTGGGCGCACTGTTAATTAAACGTGTGAATTTAAAGGAATACATGTGTGCATCCTATTCTCACTGAAGTATTATATAAAAAAAATTTTTAATTGGAAAAAAAAACCCCATCGAATTTTAAATTGCGCATTCATTTATCACATTAAATTAATAAAAGCATTAAAATTTTTAAAAAAAATCATTAAGTTGAAGATTAATAATGACTTTATAATGATATATATTTAAAAAATAATCTTTTTACAATACCTAAAAAATCAAATAAATTTTTGAAAATAATAATTTAAAAAGGTTTTTATTTTTAGAGAATATAAATACCATTGAAAACTAAATATAAATATATTTATATAGAGCAAAAATTTATTCCTTTATATAAGCTTATTTAAAAGAACAAGAATGATATTATGGACAAATCAAAATTTATTTTATTATTTTGCCTTTTACGAAAATACGAATAGGGAACACTTAACTAAATTATATTTTTCATTTGATAGTTACACATTAAATGCTAAAATAATATTTTAAATAATTAAACTTTTGGGCAACGTGTCACAAGAAACGATAGTAAAAAGAAATCGATGAAAATATTGATTCTAGAGTTTACAGAAATTAATAAATTGTTCAATAGAAACTAACTTAATTTTAACGTGTATTATAATTAAAGCTGATAACAATTAGAAGGGCAGAAAATTTTTTTAAAGAAATTGAATTTACTTAAATATAGAAAGATTCGTAATTAACAATACATGTGATTTGTACATTAAATGTACATTTTATATAAACGTATATTTTATATCTAGGGTAAGAGTTAGCACATGTCAATCTGCATATTTTTAAAGTAATTTTAAGTCAATTTCTAATATATACCTCAATGATTGCTTTAAATATTATCTACATCTTTATTATTTTAAGCACATTAATATTTTATATCATTTTGTGTTCATTTCTTTACTATTTATAGATTAGTCAGAAATATTTCATTTCAAAGAATAATTCGGAAGTTATTTCAGTGATCAGAAGATATAATTCAAAATCAGTCCTTTTTTTCACAAATATTAAGAAAAAATCTTTAATAAGTTAATTAAAAAGCATTATTTTTAATGTTGTGACTCAAAATAGGCATTATATATATAATATAATAACTGATAAGTTTTAAAAATATATTTTACTGTTCCACACAAAAATATACCACTACTTTACAAAGAGAGTCTATTAAAAGCTTTTATTTAATTAAATTCCAAAAATGGTTAAATGCCATAAATTCTAGGAATGCGGGGAAAAAAACTTACTAGAATAGATTGACATTTTAATCTAAAAAAGATGACCACGTTGACTAAGCTATTGCACAGACATTGCGAGATATCATTTTTTTCCCCATTCCCAAAAATTAGAGGGGGGAAAAAGAAGCCAACAACAAATTTACCACAAAGAATCGTGCTGCTTAGAACATAAATTGGCGTTTATATATATATAAAATAGACGTTTACACTAAGTACTTGATTTATTCCTTTATTGATAATAAACGGTCCCTCCCCCCACCTAATCTTAGAAGTGATCAGGGTTTCTTCGGGTCATTTTTATAGGTGTTAGCAGTGCAAAGCCGCAGATTACACGACTCGCCACACCCCGTGGGGTCCACCGACACGCGCTCACCACGCTTCCGCCGGTGGGGGAAGGAGAAAAAAACTAGACCGAGACTTTTTTTTCTCTACATATATAGAAAGCATTTTTTGCAATAGGTAAAAAAAAATGGCTTTTCGCAGTTAAGGAGGGGGAGATAAAATATGTTGCCTCAGACTTTCGGCCTATGAACTTTCAATCGTTTTTAGGTTGTCAGCAGCTCATTTATTGATAAAATTGTTTAATAGATAACACGTAAAGAGGCCAATAAAATAGCTTAATAACATATCTAGTTTTATGAACAAAATCAAAGGCGCGTGAAGTAATTATGATTTAACATTTTTGAATGAGACGTTTTAATGCTTGTTTAAAAGCTTTATGTTTTCATGAAAAGAGAGAAATAAGATGTTTATAGCTTAATAACCTTGAAAAGCAATTAGAATTCATTATATTTAAATAGAGTAAAAATAGAATTAAAAAAAATAATCAATGTAAATATTATTAATAGATACCTTAATTTACATAAAAATTTTTAATAAGAAACTATAGTCATTAATGAATCTTAAATTAAGACCATATATAACTTTATTCCTTAATTTCAGAGTATAACTTTTAAAATTTTTTTGCTATTTTAACTGTTAACTCTTAGATGAATTTTTAAACATTTTACTTCATACAATGTGTACATGTTTGATCTTGAGAAATAATTGAATGTATTTTTTCCATTTACTAATGTGTATGTATATATACATATATGTAGCTGAAAGAATTATCTTCTATTCGTGTTAAAGTATTCAGATTAAAAGGGCATGAAAACAGAAGCTCATTTTTTTCAAAGTCCACAATAATATTACCACATTCACACACATGTAAACTTAAATAAATAAAAAAAAAAAAAAAAGTATCTCCTTCATTTTCAATGATTCGAGGAAAAAAGGTGATCATGAAATAATAGATTACTCTTTGCATTTGATTCACTTTCTAGCCATGGAATGTACATATCAAGGTTCTCCATCCCTATGAACATAGTTGAGGAAATATTTTTCAAAAAAATTGTTAAGGATTAACATTTATGAATTATTTAAAAAAAATTTTATGTATATAAAGTGAAGTTTTAAAAAAATAACAATTTCTTTAAATGCGAGGATAAACTGCCTATTGATTATATTCCACTTATCACAAATAAATATACGAAAAGAAAATTTCAAACTGTATTTTTAAGACAAATGTCTATAATAATTGTGGCATGACATTCGATTTCATAAAAAGCATTTATAGTTGAAGTAAGCTTCGGCACTTTTATAGGAGGTCAAAGGTCACATCTACAAGCCTCCCTGTCAATATGTGTTTATCACCAAGTATGATTTTTTATTCGATGACATAAATCTTACATACAATTACGAAATAATTGCTTCACTCATTTTCTCAAACTTCGAATAACAACGGGGATTGAATGTCATCGAATGGCAACAAGTATAAACTAAGAGTCGGAATTCCAGTTTTTATGAAGTGAGGTATTACAATTCTATATGCCGAATTATTTCGTTCCCTCATTTTGTATATATTAGAAGCTGTTCGTATGATGCGTTGATATTAAAATAATTTTTAGATTCACGTCATTAAAAAAAATTTCCCAAAACTGTTGCAAATTAAAATAAAGGCGTTATTTTAAACTTCGAACATAAATTCGGATATACTGTCCTCGCAAAGCTACACTTCCAAACGTTTCACCAATTCCAGGAGTTTCGGAAAACTCAAAAGGAAGGCGATGGGGGGGGGACATGTATGTTAGCGGAACATTATTATGAGCTCTGTATGGCATCCCCTCGAAAACAGATCCCTGTATCTCTTCTCTCTACCCACTAACCTAGATATCCAAAGCGCGTGCCGCTCTCGTCGGGGGGGGGGGGATACAAAAAAAATGCCACCTCCTCGAAAAAAAGGGGCCCTCAAGGTTACCCATTTAGAGGAATACAGCAGCTGGAATCGGAAATGATGAATGAAAGATTTACTCAGTTATACGCACAGGAGGAAAAAAATTGACATCAAATAAAATAAGAATAAAAGAATTTTTTCTTCCTGGGCTGAGCTTTCCATGATGCAGCCTGGAGGCGAGGCTAATGGAAGAAATACCTCTCGATGAAATTGGACTTGAAGGAAGTCAGACACACAAAGCCTCCAGTCAAGATGGAACTTTTATTAATTGTTTTGAGACCACCTTTCGAGTCCTATAAAATTCGCAGAACACAGATTGTTTTTCCTTCTCTTTTAACAATAACATAGCAATTTAAGAATCAATTTTTTTTTTACACCTAATGGACTATTGTAAGTTTATTTTATTCACGTAGCATGCAAAAATATAAAAATTTCATAAATATATCAAAACCAAACATAGTGACATACATTATGATTTTTGATTATTTTAAGTGATTGTTTCTTTTAATTTAATTTGTATCTCACTCGCTTAAAATATTAATTTTCATAATATTTAAGAAAGCTGCAAAATATGCCTTAATGACTTTTTAAGGAATTCATAGTCAATTAGTAAATCTCTCCAGCGTCATCATTCAGACATATAGATCGAAATTTGGCAAATATTAGAAAATAGATCAAGTGCCGCGTATCTCTTAGTCATAGGAAATCCTTTCCTTTGAAAAAGGTGTTCTTTTTCCTTATCTATACAAATAGCTGCAAAAAAAAAAAGGTTTAGAATCTGTAGCGTTCTTTGACAGTATTTCTAAGTTTTGTTCCAAGGACGCCGTTACGGGTGCCGCATCAGTATAATTCAATACTTCGCGGTCTATGAACCGTAAATAGCTTCCGAAAAGGTACACTGGCAAGATGCCACCCCTAATTAAATAACGCCTGCTCTTCCAAATAAGAGCACTGCCTCAGCCATCGAACAAGAAGAAATGCAGAAATCCAACGCACTCGAGAAGAAATCCCGGGACTTAATTAAAACCAAGTTGATTTCCCGATTGAGCACAAATCAGTTAAAAGATATGGGAGTCCTCAACATGCTATCTTAAATTTCACGAATGCCAAATCCATTCAAGACAGTTTTTACACATTTTTTAAATTAACTAATTATTAGTTTAAACAACTTGGTCTGTCATTCGCTTGTCAATTTGACCCATCAGGCTTATAATTTAACAACTCATGATATTGATGACTCACACATTCGAGTCGATATGTAAACTAAATCTTGATTTAACTATTCCCAACTGATAAAATGTTAAGCAAAGCAAATTTATCTTCAATTTCGAAGAAACATTTTAAATATTAGATTACGATAATTTTAAAGATGTTCTAAAAATATGGTAATTGCAAGAAAAATATGGAACGTAATTAGTAAAAAAAATTCATGAAAATACTTTCATAGAATTGATATAAATTAGTATAATCTATTGGAAATATGGATGTATATATATAAAGAAAAGAGTTTAAATTATTTACAGGAAAATATATTTAAAGCTTTAGATTTAATACATTTTCTAGAAATGTTAAAATATTTTTATTTTTAATGTTCCTTTAAATAGTACTATATAAATAACATTATTTTTTACCTACTTAGATCGCAAAGTTCTTTTTATTTTTTTTCAATTCAAATAAACAGGACAATAAAGTTTTGCTTTGTTAGTGATTTAGATTGCAACTTTATATCAGGATGACATCATTTACCACTCTAATGTTAAAAAAAAAAAAATATTACAATGCATATATATAAGATATATTGGAATATTTTTCCTTGAATAAATGCTTTGGAATTCCATATACCATCTGCTGAGAATTCCCAGTAAATACTCATTTCATTGAAATAAATGTTTTAAGATATTGGCAAGAATTTGTAGCATCTTTCTTGGATTAGTTTTAGGATTCACGGATTCTTATTGGAATAATTTTATGTAAGCTGTTGCTTGATACTAAGGGAATTTTAATAAAATTTTAAATCAAATTTTGTCTTGAAATTTAATAACACAATTTAACTTTTACTTTATATATATATATAAATAAATAAAGACAAATTATTTCAGAAATATTATATGGCCATTCATAATAGCGCTTATACTAATATAGTAATGATTTAATTTTTAAAAGCAACAATACTTTAAAAAATAAAAATATAGATCAAACATTACTTTTTTACATACATTTAATTATAATCATAACTCCTTTGATAGGTGAGCTTCCTCTAACTTGACAACTAAAAATTTAATCATAACTAAATTTCTTAAGAAAAAAAAATTTTTTTTAAGGTTAAGAAATATAAATAAAATCAAACTATTTGAAATAAATGAAAACAAATTATAAGTAAGGAAAAAATTAATATTAATTTTTACTTTAAAAAATGCTATTTATTTGAAAAAAGGTTCTGAAATTGAAGGACTAAGAAGAGGACAAATGAAAGCCCGACAAGCCATCAATAAAAGTACTGCCTGCACATCTTCTACAAACTATAACAGAAAGAAAGCGACTTACATGGCGAGAGTGAGAGATGATTTTTCTTCCTGTTACCCAAAGCCTGAGAGTCTAACCTGGGAGACGATGGCCCTCGCAAGTTAGGGTCTCAGGGAGTGGGGAGCAGGGGCTTTGCGTCCCGGCGCGTCCTCCGTGAGCCACCTCCAGCTACAAAAGGGTGTTTACAGGTTACAAACATTGAAGCAACTCAACATATGCTTAACAATTAATAAAAATTCATTCAGCTTTTTTACCTCACAATCAACTCTACAAAATAAAGAAATGTTTTGATTCAGAAAAAAAAGAAAAAGAGTAAACACCCGTCATATTGACCATTTGCATCGAATCTTACCAATTTATTCATTTAGAGATTTATTCCGAATTACTTTTAAGTAAATATGTCTGGCAGTACTGTATACTATAGTGGCCTGAAGGGAAATCACAAGAAAGGAGGGAAAAAGTTCTAAGCATGTAAAAATAGTATTTACTTACAACTAGATGTTTACCGTGATCTACACTGGCACATAATAGTTAAAAACTCCTACTGGTCGACGGTTCGTTCCACTCGGCTCATTCGCATGGCTGTATACGCACCACAGAATGTAATGAAGCTTACCTAGACACTGGACTCAATTCAAGAATAATCATATACTCATTTTATTAAGCGAGCTACATTATATTGGTCTATATATATATATATCTGTCCCTTCCCAAAGAAAAGTAATTTTACATTAACTTAAGATAATTTGTGTAATTTATATACATAGCATATATTTTTTTTTTAACAGGTTCAGAGAGTTTAGCAAGAAAATACAACTGTATGACTTAAGTTCATTCACTGATTTAAAATAAAAATAATTTTAAAATTTTATCAGCCTTGTTATTGAACACCTTGTATGATTTATAATAGCACATAATAAATTTATTTTAAAGAAACTTATATTATTGAAACTATATTGTATTCTGTTCAATAAACAAATCATTGCATTTAACATGGGAAGCGCATCTGCTCTCGTGAAGGAAACAATAAAATTTAAATCTTTTATATGGAAAGGATATCATAGCTTTCAAAATTACCTTTTTCAGTGGAAGATAGATGGAGAATGAAATGTCCTTATGCTAAAGTTAAAATAAAGGAAATTGAGCATTAAATATTCATTGAGCAAATATTGAAGCGACATGCAAGACAGAAAGGGAAATAATGCACACCATAACACATGAAATAAAAATTGGCTCCTTCTTTTATTTGTAAAACACGTTACACAACATAACAGACACAAAACATTTTACAATTACAAAGAAGCATTTACACAAAGGAAGTTTGAAAAATATTTCAATAGTTAATCAAATTACAACATAACATACTAAAACACATGGTAATTAAATCAAAACATTTTGAAAATTCACACATTTCAAAATTTATATTCAGATTGAATAAATTTGGACACAAATTTTGCAATTTTCATTTTATATACATTTTAAGATAATCGCCTAAAACACTATTTTAAAATTTAAAAGAACTAAAATGCAATCGTTTTAATGTAAATTTATATTTCATTTTTTATAAGCATCAACTTTTGCAGCGGATTTTTCCTTAATATGAAAGTATAAATAAATTGAAAGCAATTGTAAAATTAGAAATACTATAAATGTGTAATCGGAGAAATACTTAAAATTCTGTTTTTATCTTAAAACTGCTTTAACGTATTTTCTTAAAATTGCATGCTAAATTATTACAAGAAAGTGATAAAATTTTATACATTAAGTACAGCACGCGTATTATTCAGTTTCATGATATTATACAAAACAATTTCAAATTATATTTTTACATAAAAATTTAATTTTTTATTTTTATTTTTTAGAAGTTATTTTTCTTTAGAAAACTGTTTTCAGAATATTTAGGGGATAATTAAATAGCAAACATATCAAACTATAAAATATAATAAAAAGAAAAATCTGGCCTGTAACGTCACTGGTATCGTTATATTTTCATTTTTTCGTGTTACTGCAAATAAAAAACTTTAGAGAAGTATTATTAAACAATAGAAAGGAATTTAGAAATACAAAATGTGAAATGGAAAGATATATAAATAAGTTCAAGAACACTTCATGCTTCAGAATTTTTTTCCGTCGCCTTCATCCCATTTTGCGAAACCCTTTCATTATAAAGCCTCAAAACATGAAGTGGGTAGGTTGAACATCCGTTACTCTTCCCTTGCCCAGCCTCCAGCATCTGCTACCCCCCTTTGAAATGAGAAATGGGATAGAACCGAAAAATGAATTTTTTTTTTTTTCCGACACCTAGCATTTTCTTTCTCGTTCACACAATGCTTTACGGGTGATATTTATTTTGCTCCACTTTTTTAGAGGAAAATTATTATTATTATTATTATATATATATATATATATATATATATATATATATATATATATATATATATATATATAGTAGTAAATAAGGGGGACAGAATGAAAAATACTCCAGTTTTCCTATTATTTTTTAAAACTCAATACAAATGCAAACAAACATTTATCTCATTAATTTCCCAATTATATTTTAAGATTCTGTTTTTTAATAATATAAACTAAAACAAACTATACATGAGACGAACATAATTATATTTGACTATAAAATTAAAAAAAAAAAAAAACTTTTAAATCCTTCCAGACGGTTGTAACTTAGCAATGAAGTGGTATTTTTCTTTGAAGAGCAAGAAATAGCTATTGTTACTTCATTTAAAAATCGTATAAATTGAAAACCGTTAGAAATAGACTATTCCACGATGTTGAAGAATGATGTATCTAAACGAAACAACCATTTCATGGATAAAAAAATAAAAATCAATGGCTTTTAAAATAAGAGCTTTTTATATAACTTGCGTTTAAAATTATAATCACTGAAGTGGTTTCTTCAGATCAGATTTCGTGTGATGCCACTAAAAATTCATTTTCTACCTAATGGCATAACCTTTACAGATCAGCACCATAATGGGCGCATGAAGTGCATATTAGTTAATCACTGTTGCATAAAAGAACGTGGCACCTCTAAGTACTGGAGAGGATTGAAAAGTTTTCACTCTGCGGCAGTGGGCCATCCAGCGGAACAAAAACTTGGTGCACAAAGAGCCAGGATCAGCTCATTGATGCTCGCAGGATTTAATTGGTTGGAAAGTCCGAGGAGGAAGCAAAGTGATCATCTCAACTGCCAAGTTTCATGGAGCACTCTTAATCAAGGGGCTAACTGCATTATTCGATATTAGCTCAAGTGAATCATTGGAGCTCGAAAATTAAGCTGGTTTTTTAAAATGAAAGGAAGAGGATTATATAAGAGGACTCCAAAAATTATGAGATATATTAATAATTCACCGATTACCAAGCATTGTTAGGTAAGTGTATAGGTTGTTGTTGCACCAGCATGCTTCTCAGCACCCAGCCCTGACTGCCAACTAGATAGAAGCAGCCGGGTGGAGTCTTCGTGTTTTTGAAGCAGGCACACAGCAGAACACCCCACTACTTGACCTGTCACCCCCAGAGGTATCATTTCACACGGAGGACATTGCGACTACGCCCAGTTCAATGGACAGGTATCCAAGTTTATGATAAGTTTTTTCTTGCCATCATATTTTCTCAAAGTTGTTTAAATGCTATAACTTTCTAGCAACACTGCGCGCAAATTCTGCAGTTGTCACATTAAAGATACATATTTGTAGGCAATCGTTCAAAATGTTGCATAATAAGTCCACACATATATGCACACAAAAGCTGAAATTGAGGCCGCTTTCTTAGCACGCAAAAAATGCTGGTTTGTTTATCTAAAATATAATTTTAGGTAAACAAATCGCCATTATCCATAAATGTGTGTAAGCCACCGATACATAAAAATACATCATTATTAACTTTAATACCTCACAAATTTTTTTCCTTTTAATATAAATATTATTGATATCAACAAGTCAAATGTAAACTATAAAGTATTTTAAACAAGAAAAAATCTGTGCGATAATAATCCGAAGAACTGGAGCGAAACAATGTAATCACACACAGTATATTCTTTTATCGCTTTAAAACTCGGGCTTTGTGTGATCCCTTTCTGAATCAGAGCAATTATCTCTCTTCTCTCACTTGCTTTTCTCTTCCGCGTTTTAAATTCGCCACTTACGGCTGATGGCGAGCGCACGCGCCCCCAAGTAAAGTGAAGAAAAATACGTACGAAAACTGTTGGAGGGATGGGGGTGGGGACAGCATAGGTCGTGAGAGAGCGCCATCGTAGGAACAAAAGAGTGGGGGAAAAAAATCTGCCATCTTCTTCAGGAAGGGAGCACCTGGCACGGATGGGTTAAAGCTGAGAGAGAAAAGCTTCTTCAAGATGATCGGGTCGATATCCGGAAATCATTCCCCTGGTTAGCTGGCGAACACGTCGAAGTTGATACCACTTTACCGTCTCAACACTGAACCCAAGCCACAGGCCATGTCCACTCTGATGCATGCAAAAATAAATTACGTGCCCAGGTTATTATTTTTAGAACCAGTTTAATTTAACCGAGCCTCATTAAAAATTACAAGTGGCAATATTCTGGAGTTTTTAAGAACTCCTTCCTCGGCAAGTGTGATTACAGCCCACAACATTTTGAAAAGTTCTGCAGGATGATGATAATAATCTTCATTAGTCTTACTAGAACTTTTTCCGATGCTGAGTCGATGGCCTTGACTCTTGATAATTTATCATGTAACGATGGGTTTGCACTTTTAGGATGTCCCTATATTTTCATCTGTCATCGTTAGTGGAATAAAATTTCGGTATTAAATCTTGAAAGGAAATAAAATATTCAGTAAACAGTTCATTGCATTTGGGCATCTTTACCGCGCGAAATGTTTAAACTTCGATTACATTTATTTTAGTTTTTCAATTTAAAAAGGAAAATATTAACCAAAACTTCTTTGATTGTTGCTCGTCACATCAGTACAGTTATTTCATTTTTTTTACATGTTTGTTATTCTTATATTAATTTTGTTTAAATATGGAGATCAACCAAGAATAGTTTAATTTAAACAGAGCTTTTTGCTATTTTTAAATGCATTTTAACATTCTTAAACAGCAATTCTCACCTAAAAATCTGTGGTAGAAAAATATGGAAACAATCATTCCACATTCTAAGCATATATAAAATATTACAGATAGAAACAATAAATGCTCTTACTAGAATAAAAAAAAAATAATTTTGTGTGTTTTAAACTGGCATTCTTAAATGAAATAATTCCATATTTTAAGGAATTTATATATTATCGGAATTAACAAATCTTAACATGAATACACAAAAGTAATATAGGAAAATTAAGTTTATAAATTTTACATTAATAAAATGAAAATATGAAGCAGAAAATAAACTAAAAACATAAGATCGCTTGCATCATTTCTAAATAGAATGCACAAAGAAAAATTCATTTTCTCTCTGGGGCCTATCTACTTTTACATCCAAAGTTTAGTCAAGACAATAAAAAAAAAAGTGAAAATTATTGGTGCTCCTCAAAATTGAACCTCATCAAACAATTCAATTGAAAAATAAAATTTTAAATTTCATAGTTATGAAAAGGAAAATTACTAGCTCTTAAATTTGTTTCATTTTTACAATGTCTATTTTTTAAATTTTCACTGAACATTAAAATGTTTAAGAGGTAAATAGCCCAAAGAAATAAGCATGAATTACTTCTACTAATAAGCATGAATTAATTGATAAGTAATATAATTTCCTTTTCAATCTAACAGTAATGAAAATTCAATAGAAAATCAAAATAATGTTTTTCGTTAAATGATGATATTAATTTAAAAAACAAAAACTATTCTTGAACTTTATCCTATGTTTTCTCATATATTAGAAGACATTTATTGCTTTAACATAACTTATATGCATTAACTCCCATTTCTAAACAAGCAATTTTAAGAAGTACACTGTGTGAAATATCTTTCAGTCATTTTAATTTTTAAAATTGAGTAATATTTCAGCATTTGAGAGAAAAATCTCATTGGCTCGACAGACTCTAGCCGGTGAGAATGCACCATCTAGCATTTCAAGAAAGAAAGGGGAAGATGATGAATAGCGGCACACACACAGAACTTGTTCTTCCTCCGACTGCTGGACGAGGACGGCTCGCAGGGGTTCGTTGATTATCGCATGAATCGAGGAAAGTTAGCAAGCTGTATAGTTCGCCCATGGAGGTGTAGTTCTAAACTATACAACCTACTACCTCACACCGACTACATGCAGACACGCCAGCTTCGTTCTTGACAAGGTCAGCTTGCTGAAAGTAGAAGACACATCAATCAAATATCCACATACAATAAAAGTCTACACTATTGAAAAAAGCCTCCGAAAAGATACATCTCATGCTTATGACAAACACTTCAATGCATAGGTGATGCTTACCTATGCATTGCTTTAAGGAATGTGTACCAAATGCTTTAATTACAAAAGTACTCTAAGCGGGATCTCCGGACAAATAATAAAAATGTCACATTTTTATGACTTGGTATTTCCTTTAAATCACTGCCGAAACACGATCTAAGATATTTTCCATAAAAGGGCAATCTTTTCTCAACTATTTTTTTTTTTTTTTAAGAGACACAGGAATGTTTTACTCAGAGTGCAGGAAACGATGAAAATTACACCAACCCAATCGTTTACCAAGCTGCAATTATAATTTCGGGCAACACTCGAAAAATCACCACGCCTCGATCGATACTTTATTCCCTAAGTGTCAAAGGGTGTTTTCGAAACTTTTCGCGCCTCACCTTACAGCTTGCAGCGGAGAACTTCTGGGGCCAATAATCCTTAAGGAAATGCTTCCGATGGGCACAGCGAAACATTTTGTTGATGCATATCTACATTTGGAAGAAAAATACACGGCCGTCGATAATAAGTGTCTCATAAAATATCTGCTAACATGAAATAACAATAAAGATTTCGATCGACAAACGAAATTATTGAATGGAAATAAATAGCTGAAACAACTACGTTCTTCCAGAAATATAAATATTTAATGATTGCTGTAAGCAGTAGTCCATTTCATGGCTAATACGAAAGCACTTAATTGGCGCAACCATCAACACTTGATAAATGCAGCATCTTATTCAAACAATTGTCTAATTTAAGCCGAGTGGAACCACTTGTGATCCAATCATGCATTTCGGCGGCGATGTCGCCATTTTTGAACTTGAAAAACGGCGTGTTTTTTCCCCATTGGCTCATTCCAGGAGGGTGGAAGGGAGAAAAAGAACTAAAATATATTTTAACGCACCGCCTCTCCCATTGGTCACTCTCTCTCTTGCCGTTCGGGGGGGGGGGGAGAGATCGACCCGTTGACCTTTTGTTCGAGGAAGCAGAAAAGCGGATACTAAGGAAGAGAATTACTCCGTCCGAATTATTCTCAGATAAGATCAAGTAAAAAAAAAAAAAAAAGTATTTTACGGAAATTTATTTCAGCAAATATAGATTTTGTGATTTACAAAAACTATTCACGCACGAAAAAAATAATAATAATTATTATTATTATTATTTTTTTTTTTTAAGAATGAAATCGCGGTTACTTAAAAAAGCTATTTCAATGGAAAATCACTCAGTAATTCTCAAGTTTTTTCTTCGTAATTTCGAGAATCCAACGTAAAAAATATATAAAATCGTCCATAAAAAAGTAATGGTAAAAAATTCTTTTTTGCAAAAGCCGGTATTTTTGGGAGAGAGCATATTTCACTGCATTTCTGGGAAATGAAGCCAATAAAATTAATACGCTATCATTTGAGTGTTTTAAATGGTATCTTCTTCATAATATGCTCATTTATTTGCGAATCAAAAGTATAGTACCAAAACAAATAAATAATGCGCAGTTTTTTTATTTGGAACATACAGATTAAGCTATTCAGACGTAAAAAATAATTTCCTTTACTTTCACACACATTCCAAAAACTGCAAATTGCTATCAGATAGTTTTCCATTTAAATTTGCAGGTGGAATATTTTGAAATGAAGAGAGGCACGCTTATTGATTTGCTGTCACTTGCTAAGGCGGGTAAAATCACTTTCCTTTTGTTTTTGAGAGAAGGCGCTGGGTGTTTGCTCACCTGAGTACACACGGCGACGAGCATCCTCACTCCTCCAGATGGATTGCCTTGCATTTCTCTCGCGGTCAAAAAATCTCTTTCACAACTCACATCTAAGAGTGAAGAAAACGAGGTATTTAAAAGGTCAAATAGTGAGAAAATTCATTCAACGCTCAAAATATGTTTTGTCCAGTATCATTGATTTTCAAACAAACGATTTACTTCCTAAGAAATGATACTGCAACCGCAATAACAACAATAAAGCAACCTTTAATAAAACACATATTAGCATCTCCATTTTTCTTGAATAAAAGAGATTATTTTAGAGTTTTATTAATATATAAATAATTACAAGAAATAAGTGAGGAATAAATTTCCTTTAAAAAGTTTCAATAAATGATGAAACACAAATATCTGAAATTAAAACTAAGTTTTATTAAAATAATTATCCCAAAATAAGAACACTTAAGCAATTTTCAATTTGATTTTGAAATTACAAGTCAGCTCAAATTGAATTCACAATACACTAAGCAGATATGATTAATATAGTTAGGAAACCTCAATTTTAAATGTGAAAGAAAATAAAATTATTTCGATTTAAACAATTTCTAATTATTAACATGTTAGTAATTTTTATATTTGCTATAAAGTTTTAAGCAGCAATATTTTAACTAGAAAATATCAACAGAAATAATTGACAAGCAAAATAGTGATTTTTATTTTTAAATTATTGATCTAAGCAAACTTAATTACGATCTAAAAAAAATTGACTTGATCATAAGAAAGAACATATTTTATACTTTTTAAATTACTATGTTAAAATTACATTAATTATTTGACTACTTTGTTACAGTGTCGTATTATTAGGGATATTAAAAAACAGGGTAACTCATTAAAATTGCTAGTCACGTCTGAATCATCTTAAACATAAAATGTTGAATATTAAATTCCGTATTTGTTAAGTAGTTGCCTTAGCAGGAGAAAATTGTCTTAAAAAAGAAATTACAATTATATATTGGCGGCCAAGCGTTTTGAAGTCTGTTCTCGATTTCCCCTTTAGCGCTGCACGTATAACTCACCATTCAATACTTATTAGCTTTCTCCAAGAAGTCCTCAACGCAGAAAAGTTGCGATCTATGAGAAAGAAACTGATTCAAATCCTTCCGTCGTCAGCAAGAAAAGATGATTGGCACAACCTTCGCACATTTGTCCCAGGGCTGACCTCTCTTCGAAAGCAGGGATTATCCACATTAAATAATTAACACATCAAGTGGACTTGAAATCGTTGGCGATAAAGTGATAATCTGGCGCGAGAAACCGCTGACAACAAGCGTAGGTTCCGCCGGTTTTTCTTTTTCTTTCACAGTTAACTTGACCAGAGTGTGCAATCCATTTACATTGTTTGCACAACACTGAAGCTCCATTCATTAAATAGTGAGTCCCTGCACAAGAGACGATCTGTAACAAATAGTTTAAGTAGTTCTCCCATTTTCAACGCACATTTTTTACAAATCCATCATTTAATGATTCTGTATGAATGGATAATTTTTCATTTTAAGAACTAACATTCTTTAAAAGTACACTTAAGAAACTCAGTTCCTTCATCATGCAAATTTTTGAATAAAATCCTATGTCACTAACATAAGCATTTAAGCATCGAAAGTTAATATTTATTTTAATATACTCAGTTAGGAATTTACAGTGTTATATGTATAAGATTATTTTCATTTAAACATGGTCATAAGAACACGAAAAATTTATTAACTAAATTATAAAGAAAAATGGTAGATGGAAAATGGAAATAAAACCATATTAATAATTCTCATTGGTTTCGCAAAAAAGAATAGCTCTGTTCCGATTGAACATAAAGCATAATTTCTGTTATGCAATACTCATTTGATACTATTGTTATAAATTCGCAATTTGAATGAGAGTATTGGAAATCGATTTCAATTTCATGCACAACATTCCGACAGACTAAAACACAGAGTCATACCGCAAGAGTAACGAAATGAAATAAAAGCTTATAATTATATATTTACGCACACAAAAACTGCTTCAAATTGCTTATTAAATAGTAGAATGTAAAATAATTGTTTTGTGACAAAACTGTTATGTATTAAATGTTTAGATAGAGCGATAAACATTCAGATGTAAAGAATGAACATCACTATTAAACAGGGTGAGAACCAAAAGGTATAAATGTTCACAGTGAGTTTTTTCATTCAGCATTAAAATATTAAGCTAAATGAACATGTTTGTATTATGTGAAATTTCATATTATAGATAAACGTACAGATCCAAGATGTTTGCATTTATTACTGTTGTTACTCTTGGACAAGCCAAACTTACTGAAAGACGGCTATGCGAAATTAAATCAGAACGGTACGTTATTAGTTTTAATCATAGCTGTACGATTTTGCTCTAAGACTCTTCCGATAGATGGCACCATCAGAGGATTATTCACTTCCTCCATCTGGAGGCTAAGAAAATTTTCTCCAGACTATTACACGCATGGAAACTGTTCAACGACCAACCACAGGACTTCCACAGATTTAACGAGCACGTATATTTAATGTATTTGGTGGATCTTTGGCGGTATTAGGAAACGAACTCAGCCCTTCCAGATGGAAAGCCAATGCCTTAATCACTAGGCTAGCATGGCTTTGTATTTATCTCTTTTTATATTTAGTAAATATTCATAAATGACTGCGATAACTGGGTATCCCACGTGATAAAAAATCTCTGACGTAATGAAATTAATAAAATGCAACAGAAAGAAAATACCAGTCATATTTTCACGGAGCTGATTCAAGTTACAGACTTCAAATATAATAAAGACTAAAAATGATTCAATTCGAAAAATAAATATTTTATCGCCTTTAAAAATGTAAACAAAACAAAATTCTTATTAAATAGATATTTATTCTAAATAGTACACGATTATACAAACATTTTATAAATATAATATAGAATCGTATTTCAGGCATACAATTCACTATCTTCAATGAAATCTCTTAGCGAAAAAATATTTAAAGGTAAGTTTTAAATGAAGAAAAAAAAATGATGTTACACAAAAATAGTCTTTTTAAATTAGTTAATACGAGAAACTTTTTTTAACTAACAAAGTAATTAAAAATATTTTTTAAATAATAGTTAATAAAAAAATAAATAAACCAAATACTAAGAAACACTTGATAAATTGATTGAACCTGAAAGCATATATATATATATATATATATATATATATATAAATCAAATACATTAACCGTGCAATTTAACAGCTTATAAATGACAGGAAAGAATCCAGGGCTCTTTGCACCTAAGGCAAAACCACGAAGAATAATATCAACGATATAACCCTACCCCATTTACAGTCCATATAGCGGAAAAAACAAGTGAAATTGCAGAAACTTGAGATGTTCAGATCCAACTCACATCAGCCCGTAAAATCAAACTTGTGGAGTTGAAAGGAACACAAGTTCGGATCTACGGGTAGAAGTGAGGCAGTGAGGCTTCTCTGCACCAATTTGGGTGCACAATGTATGGAAGAAAGAGGCATTTTAAGTTGTGGTGAGTATTTTCATTGGTTGCGCCTTTCGGTGCTGTTTCTTGTAAGTAAAACATAAAATGATTGATAATTAAACTTAAAAACGTTTTATATTCTAAAACGTGATTCAAATATTTTCATAAAATGTATAATTTTAGACCAGGAACTTTAAAAGTTAAAAAATTCGATTGCACATATATGCATCCCAAGTTAGTTTATTACTCAACTTAACCATTTCAGTGTTTGTATATAATTTCTAACAAATATATGGCTGTACAGCGAACAATCAATAGAAATTTCTATTTTACCTGAAACATTAATGAGTTTTTAATAGTTTCTCAGATATTTAAATAATTTCCACAATTTATTTATAAACAGATTGCATAAAAAAATGAGTCTTCATAAAAATGAGCGATTTTGTCCACAATAATGAAGGTTAATAGCAGATTTTAATTCCTAAATGAAAGTGAATATTGGTTTAAAATGCGTGTGCATTAAAATCAGGTGTGAAGTACTTTCATGAATATCATGAAAATTTTCTTTTCATATTCCAAAGATGGCAACATAAAATAGGAAGAAATTTTGCAGCCGCCATAATATGTCATGAATTTAAATTCTAATCTAATACCAATGGCAAGACAAGATATTAGAATCCCTGCGATCAAGATTCCGGAATAAAAATTTTGAATCATGTGCATTTTTTCTATCATTTGATAAAAAAAGCTTAAATGTTTTAATTTAAAATTTTCGTTTGAGAAATAAAAAATGGATAATTTGACGAATGTAACATTATTTTTATATTTTTAATGAATTTTGCAGTGGTTGGATAGATGTATGGCAATTAGTAGTCTCAAAATATTCTTTTAAAGAAGTTCAGTGTTAAAAAAATGATCATACGATAATTTATTTAGCGATTCTCACACATCTATTGTCTATATTTCTTTAAATAATCCTGAAATTAATTTAAATAGTGTTTCATTACTTTAATAGAAACAAATATAAATTTACCGGATTCTCGGTGTTTCAGATCTAATTTGTGTGATTTTCTTTCAATACATTTCGAACGAAACTCTTCTTCAGAATATTTAGATCCACTGATTGGCAAAAGTCTTTTACAATGAAAATAGAAACAAACTGCACTTTTAAAACTCAGTGCTTAAAAAAAATTTACTTGTTCGACTTTACTTCCAAAAAAATTTTAATTAAAATATTAAAAGTTAAGAATCTTATTGCCATTGATCTCATTAATCTTATCGTCATGAATAAATTATCACAACATTTAATCTTAAGATCACATGATCATAAATTCCATTTAATATCATATATTGCGCATAAAATTATCAAAACTAAATGGAATAAAACCATCGAAATTTGAAACAAAGGAAGATTAAAAAAGTAAATAAAAGTAATCCATTTGTAGGCAAATATGTAAAAACAAAGATATTCAAGGGTGTCATAGTTTATAAAATCTCTTAAATTAGAAGAAGTTTCTTGATAATGGGTAACATAGTTTAATGATTAATTATTACTGAATATCAGTAATGTAACACAAGTTCAGGTGTAACCGATAGAAAGATATTAAGCAAAAATCCATCGCAACAAGATGGAAATATTGACTTCTAAAGAGCTAAGATGATAGAAATCTTAATTCCCATAATTGAAAACAAGATTGTGCTATGGAAATAAAGAAAATCAATTGGAAAGCATAATTCATATTTTTGATTGTAATCATAGATAAATGTTTTTAACTATTTTTTAGTTAAAAACATTTATCTATGATTAATAATACAAACTATTTTCGAAGTACCGTCGGTAAATTACATAAAAATTAATTCATTTTGAAGCTCTTATAAACAATGTCAAAAATCAAGATTATCTTTTTATATTTTTCAGCCATTTTGTATATAATGTTCCTTCAAATATTTATGCAGCAGTTATTTATAATATTTACACAAAAATTATTCTATATAAAAAAAACATTTCAAGTTTAAAAGTTTGTTTTAAAACATAATCTTTCTATTTCATTAAATTAATGGTTTTTTTCTTTCCGGATTTAAGTAACGTAACTTTTTTTTTATTTGGGCAGAATAAACCCATCACACATACTTTCTAAAACTTTAAAAGAAATTCCATGTTTTTAGCGTAAAATATTTTTTGCTTATTTCAATGCGTTAGTATTCGTTGCTATACAATCATCCCAACAACGATAATTGGTGGAACTATATTGCAAAAATTTATTCAGAATAGTATAGAATAGAATATCTTAGGCTTAGGAAGTCAGGATTTTATACATTTGCAAATTCTCTATCAGAAAATTTTTATTTTAGATTTAAAGAAAAGGGTGTCCAAAAAACACAGCTTTTTGTTCAGATGGAGAGGTTTTATTTTAGAATACACTAGTTCTTATCCAATTGATTTCCTTAATTAGAGGCACAGAAAACGATAGGCATTTCCCACCATGGATTTCCTCCCATTTAGAGTAATTTTAAAACCAGAATTATAACTTCTAAGACTTTAGTAGTTATTTATTGCGCAATAAAATGCAAGCAAAAATACACTTTCAATCTGAAATTAATTTTTAATAAAATAAATTTTAGGTAAACTTAATTTGAATGCTACAAAAGAGAGTTGTTTCACAGCAATGAGCTAATCACAAAATTACATTAAAATCTGAGATAAGAAACTCGGATGCTTCCACTTATTTTTTTGTCAATCGTTAACGAAGAGAACCATTTGGACAAATGTCTGGCTGCATAAATCAAGAAATATTGAGCGAATAAGAATACTATAGGTAATTTTTTTTTTATCGAAGATTGCATATTATTTGATATAATAATGCAAAAGACACAACTCGAAAAAATTAGAAAATTATGAGGTAAAGATGAATTGACAGTAAAATAACACTGCCAAAGAAATACTAAAATAAGCACAGCCTTTTAAAATCAATTACCAATAACCTTGAAACTCAAGATTTTAACAAAATTTTATTAACTACAAGATACAATAGCATGGCTGTTTAAGCACTAAGTTAATAATTCTCTTTTAGTAAATAATTGTGAGATTTTAATAAGCAAGATTTGGGATCATAATATCAAACTTGCAATAAATCTTCGTTTTTAATACTTTGAATGATAAGTGCTTTTTAAATAATTCTTGTGTTAGCAACAAGATCATCATTTTACAATAATCAAATTTAATTATTAGACTGAAAAATATCAGCTCCTATTAGCTGAGAGAAATATAATTACATTTGGTTATAGAGAGAGGATAATAGTTTATTTTGTTATTTATATCAAGATAAATGGGCATTTGGAAAACCACTTTGGTTTGAAGTACATTCAACTTGCATCCTGGATTCTAGAGTATCATTTTTATCATATTGCAAGTATTTTACAATTGAATATTATGTTAATCTTTTAAAGAGATATCAAAGTTTATGTTTTACAATGAGAAATTTAAATAGAATTTAAAATTAATAAAAAAAACTAATAAATGGGCAATGTAATTCACAAAAAACGACCATTAATATAATTTTTAACTTAATAAAATTTATAAATTTTATGAGAACGAAATTTTAGGGCAATTAAATAGGTAATCTCTAAGGAAAACATTATAAATAAATAAAAACTAGATAATTTATTTTGCACATTTTTGCTTTTTTAAGTAATCCTATTTTTTCATTACCAATCCTTTTGAAACAAATGATTTTGGAAATTTCACTATTTATAAGAAAATATCCATTTTATTTATAACCATGACAAAGATGTAAAAAATCTCTGCAGTGTTTTTTTAATTTCTACCTTCAGATAAATCCCTTTTTTAACAATTTGACCAACGATAAAAATTTGTCAAGTTTTCCGTTCTCAAAATCAAGACTGTATTCCTGATCAAAAATAGGAATCATTTTACAACATAAATTACAAAGCGATTTTGTTATTGGGAAGGACATCAAAAGTTAACAAAGCAGGATCAACCAGAGCTCTTGCAATATACATTTTACAAGTGGCCAATGTATTTGCCGCGAAGAAATGCTACTTTTATTGTTAGATAGGAAACGACATGCTAAAAATTGAAAGCATAAAAAAAAAAAAAAAAAAAAAAAACAACTTTCGAACTCGAAAAGTTGTATGTTAGTATTGAAAACTTAAGATATCAATTATTCACAAAGATTTAATAATTAAATAAAATTACGAAAATATAATAGTGATTTTTTTCGATATCAATTGCAAGAACATAAAAAAACTTGAAAATATTATTTGCATTTTAAAATTATTTTTCTACTGTTGATGGATAAAAAATCTTTCAAAACTCTTCACAACCAGAACTAACATTTTACATTTTGTGTGTGGTGTATATAGATATTTACATATTGCATAAAATAAAACCAATCAAGCTAAAATGCAATACAAATAAGATAACGAGAATTTAATTTAGCAAGATTATTCTAAAATTATTTGAATCCTGAAAAGAAAACTAAATAATATATCGAAATGTGCATTCTTTCCCTCCATTTAATTGTATAAAACTGTTTAATGCAATTAAATGGAGTGAAAGAAAATGTATTTTAAGCCAGTGGGGAGAGGAGGGAGAAGCAAGCAAATGAAAAATTTAACAATACTTAAGGATAAATGGAGCTGAAAATTTTGTGAATTTTTAAGTTCATTAAGCGAATTAACCTATTTCATTTCTCTCTCAAATCATTTCTAATTAAATAAACTACTGAATTTCATATCATGAAACATGACTAGAAACCGGTATTTCTTCCAACACTATTCTGAATTCAGTCATTAATGAAGTAAGAGATTTCTAACAAATTATCCTGAGTTTACACGAATTAAATCTGTGACGAAAATTGAAACTTCTGATCAACAGAATGTTTAAATTTTATAATGGCGTCTTACTTCAATATTAAGAATTTTACTCAGTAAAATTGTTTCGAAAGAAGATTACAATTAATTTTGCAGTAAAAATAAGCAAATAACTACCAATCATATGATAATATGACATTTTAGATACATCTCTCAATAAATAACTAGATTTCAAAATTTTACTCAAAATATTTTCATAATTTGTCAAGATTTGCAATTCTTTTTTATTTTATAGAATATATGAACAATTCGTTTTAAAAAAGTAGGTGTATTTCTATGTTTCCAATAATAATACAAGTATCCCGAAGTTTATGCTTAAGAAGAAAAAAACGTTTATTTATAAAGATAAAATATTTAATATCTAAAAAACTCCAATGTCTTTTAACTTTAAAGTAAACGAATATTCATTTCGAACGAATGATCACCTTTAAGCGCTGAACACGAATATAATGTGTACATACAGCTTAAAAAATGAGGAAAAAAAATATATATATATTCATGGAAAAATAAATCATCACATTTATGTGTATTTTTCAGAATTTTTTTTTAACAAAAATTTCCTTTTAAGTAAATTTATGAATTTTTTTTAAAATATCAGACTAAATGCAACTAAGACAACATTTTATGAAACTAAAATTTACAGTTTCAATGATTTGGAATCAAAATCTCAAATGGCACTATAAAAATGCATTGATGATAACAAATCCTATTCCAGTGTAAGAGTTCTTGTGGGTAAGAGCTAACTAAATACCTTAGTTTGCAACATCACATCAAATATTTTAATAATGTAAAATGATAGAAAAGTACAGAATTGCAGGAACATTGTAATGTATTGTATAAGAATATCACTTTGTATTTTTTAAACAAGTAAAATTGTAACTGTATACACTATTACATACATACACTATAATGAAATAAATGTTACAAATGTTATCCGAAAGAAAAAGAATTCAGATTTCGAATTTAAATTTTAGATATTTTTTATCGCTAGCTATCATGGGTTAAAAAAGCTTAATTGGAAAAAAAGGTGCTCAGATTAATTTTTCAAGTAAATATCTTAAATAATACTTTTTAGTTTAGTATACAGTAGCGATTTAAAAGTGCCTAAAATCTTAATCTATTGTTATATTATCATGTACTGATGAATGAAAATATGTAATGAATTAAAAATAAAGATTAATTTTATTAACAAAGCAAAGGCTTTTCCAAAATGTGCAATTTTAAAAGTGAATTGCAAATAGTAATATGTAATCTAAGATATTTATTAGTCTGCATAATTGTGTAATACAGAATATCACAATTGATAATCTCCATTCAGTTTATCATGCATATATTTGACAAAACAAAAACCCACTAAAGTTTATCTTTTAAAATGAACGCATTTACCACAGAAGAAATTGATGAGAGGCGACCTCTGCCATTACTCAGGAAATACACGGTATTTTTAAATTAAAAGAAGCCTTTGCAATACTTGCGAATTTTTGTTAAGATGAATAATTGTATTCTTTTATACAAAGCAGGCAATCCTTTTTAACATTATTTAACAAAATTTTGTTAAGGAGTACTGAAAAAGTACAAAATACAACCTCACGAGGTCGCTGTGGTGTACTTTATGCGAAGCAAACTTCCTGAGAGTTTATTACAGAAAGCCTGATGAGAAAGATGCTTAAAAAATGTGGAATTTCAACTGAAACAAAGCAAAATCATGGTACATCATCCATCTTGAATACTGGCAATTTTATCCAAAATTTAAAAAGGAATTTTTTATTAAAAAAATAATTAAAAATTGACATTAATTTCTGTTTCAGAATTTTCTAATGTTGTTTTAGATAAGCTTGTTCTTATGTGAAAAATAATACTTTTTTTTAACATTATAAAATTTAACATTAGAAAATTATTACATATTCTGATATACACACACACATAGATCCAGTAGTCATTAAGAATTATGGTTTTTCATGTTATTTGATTCATTTTCGGAATATTTACCACCATTTTCCATTAAACATTCATACAAAAGAATTCGACGATGTTAATTTCAATATGCATTTTTGAAAACTAAACTGACAATTAAAAAGATTTATTTTAAAGTTATTTTGAAACCTATAGTAAAACGATGGAGAAACTAATGTACTTTTACCTAAAAAAAGTAAATACTTTCTAAGTTATGATTATATAGATTTCTGAAATAATAGTTAAGGTTATAATAAAACTTATATTCAAATCAATGTGCATCGAATCAAGATGTACTGATAGTTTATCAACATTGCATTAAAAATTTTTGAGATTTGGTGTGGAAGAACACCATAATAGCGTAGAAAAATGCAATGCACCAAGAGCAGTAAATGAATAAATCCATTAAAGTTTCCTATCACATGAATTTCAACCATAAGTTTTATATCGGCAATAAATATGCCGTTTGTGGAAAGACAGACGAGAAGTTTAGTTAACTTGTCACGAGGATTTAATTACACTAGAACTTACTGTTTAAGGTTTCAATTTTAAGGGATCAAAAAATATACAACTCTTAAATTATTTGCTTGAAAAATGAGTTACGAAATATTCAGTTTCTTAAAGCATAAAGGTCTCACAAATTACTCGACAGAAATGATATGCTATTACATTTGTATTATTTTTATGATTATATTTGATTCACAGTTGCTTAGACAGAGAGAAAATCCAAAGCCTAGATTCATTATTAAGCAATAGTTTGGTTTGTCGCTCAACGATCATTTTTGCACACCAGGGCTAATTAGACTGCGCTTTAAAATGAATTCCGAACCACTAGAAACATCCGTTCTCGAGGTAGGATTCGAGCCCACGAACTAAAGGTAAGAGCGCTAACCGCTCGGCCACAATCTGAGCTCTAATCTTATTAATTACATTAATCCCAAGACTAAAATTATAGTATTCAAGAAGCTTATGGACGAAGGTATGTATGAAAAAATTAGGCTACAAAAATATCAATTTCTTAGAAACTCAGAAGATTTGGCGCACAGGACAAGCTTTAAATTTGGTATTTTGAATACCTAACTTGTTTTCCACAAATCAAATATATATTATTAAATATAGTATAATAAGTAAGTATTATTTTTTATTTTAAGAAAAATTGTTTTCAACAAAATAAGCATTTATATAGATTTTTTAGGTTTTAATATTCTTTTCTCTTACAATTTAGCAGATTAATGTAAAACTTATTTGTCCCTCTAATGAATATCAAATTAAACAAAGTCGCAGTAATCAGAGAAGACAAAAAGTTTAGAAATTATAAAATATTAATTGCTCTTTCTAAAATATAAAATATTTTTTTTCGCATATTTTTACACACTTTTTAAAATTTTATCACGAAACGGATTTTGAATCAATACATACATCAAAAGGCTGGACTCGAATTCATGCACTGTTGAAGTGAAGGTCCAGACACTATCCGTTTGGGTGTTGTGATTTAAAAACATAACTAAGAGAGAGAATGTACTACCCCAAACATTACTCCATTAAAAATACGTCTCTCATCGTACCTTTCATTTCTACTGGACATGAAGAAAGAAAACGCTCTTCATTACTGCTAACGCAAACTGCTCTTGAAAAATGCGAATCTTACGAAAGATTTTTTTTTTTTTTTTTGCATTTTTGTTCCTAGCTATTGATGGTGTTGAATGGAATCGCTTTCACAATATTCTGTAAGTCCAATAATATAATATAAACAAAATTTAATATTTTATAAATAAAAATTAAAAAATTAGAAGATTTAGTTTCAATCCAGCAGCTTGCAACGAAATATATATATAGGTACGTTATTTTTTAGGTAAAAGAAAAGCAACGTCTTATCCATAAAGCTCTATTCAGTTTTAATATACTTGCCCACTAAAATGGTTGGTTGAGAAAGAGCAGTTAGTGTTAAATGGGAGAGATAAAGGCGGCTTACCACACAGTGACCAAGACATGCATTCCAGTTCGCATGCGGGAATACTTCTCGCAGGCGACGACCGTTAGCAGCACCATTTTTAACTCTCCTCTGCGATGTCTCATCTTTTATGTTTATTCATTTTTTTTCTTACTTTCACAGATTCCGTTGGACTTTGGGAAAAGTTCTGTCTGGCACTCCCTGACCAATGAGAGATCTGCGTTCTTAGCTCGGGTGACGCTCTCGAACGTCACGCCTCTTTTCGCTTCTCGACGTGTTTTTTGAGGACTTTTTCATGAGTTACATTTCAAATATTTTCTCCTCCTCGGATTACGCACTGCTAAGAGTTGACCTTCGCCGACGGTAGGGGGATGCTCTCGATAAGGAGTGACCAGCCCTCCACATTTTAATAACGTCACCCGACTGATGACGGCCAGCTTTTCATTTTCTCAACGGTTTTTGGCGGGAGCTTCTCTTTCTTCTTATCCACCACGTGCCTCATTAAAAGGAAGGAGGGGGTGGGGGCAGTTCATGGGAAAACTAAACTATAATTTGAAAAAAGATTGCTTTTTTTTGAGAAGCTATACAATTGGATAGAAATTCCCGAGGAAGGAAAGGATAATGTAACTCACCATTTAAAAAATTACAATGGAAAAAAATCGGCCAAAAGAGAAATAGTTTAAATCGGAATGCATATAAGCGTCCTAAGCCTAGAAATTCCAGTCTCAAATACGCTGAAGAAAAAGCGCGACTAAAAGTTTAATACATATACAGCTACTGCTCCACACAAAAACGCAAATAAATTTCTCCACTTTTTATTTTTACATTCCACTTATTTCTAACCCTCTGAAACCTTTTGATTTATCATAAGGCAATTGCAATTTTCTTCAATTTTAATGCAATAAAGTCTTCAATGACAACTCGTTTTTTGAAACTCTAAACTGTGAGATAAATTCTTTTAATGAAGTTTTAAATAAATTAAGCATACAAAAATAATGAATTAAAATTGAATTTTTTACGCGTGAATAATTTATCTTTAAAGCACTAGTTGATAAGGTAAGTTTACAAAATCTGAGTGAAGTGGGCGACGAAAACAAAGCTGCAATAATCGTGCGGGTCACGAATCCATTTCCTGGTCCATCGGGAAGAAATGCTCACTTTCGGAGGTTTCCCTGTTCAATCTGCAGCCTGAATTTTTAAAAAAACGACAGTAAAAAATAAATAACATTTTAGTTTATTTTGCATATAATTTATTCCACTCTGAATATTATATATATATATATATATATATATATATATATATATATATATATATATATATATATATATATATATATATATATATATATATATATATACTGAATAGAATTGAAACCATTTTGATTAGCTTTGTGCTTTATATTTTTTGCATTCAAATATAAAAGCAATTTTTGTAAAGTGAATTAAGAAATATTAAACATAATAATTTAATTAAAAAACACGAACATTCCAGTCACTGTAATACAGAGTATATAACCAATAATGTGCTCCAAATAATTTTTTATTAAAATGTAAGCAGTGCTTTGTCGAATTTTAGAATTACATCAGTCAACAAAGTTACAATTTAAGAAAAAAATGTATTGAATGATTTTTATTTTATGAATGAACAAACTGTAATTAAACTCTAATTAAAAAAATAAATTAATGAAAGAAGCGATAAATATATACCTTTTTTTAATATTTGCATTTATGTAAAAATTTTACATAATAGAATTTTTTAATTTTAAATTTCTACTTAATAAAAAAGATTTTTTTGCTAGAATTTCTTTTTAGAGTGACAGAATTGAAGCATTGTGTGCCGCATTCAATTAAATAGACAAAGTGTAACAGCAGAAAGGATTGCTGCATCTATACACTTTAGGTGTAAAAATATTTGTGTCACAGCTGATAAATAGGAACTAAACATTTTACACTTCCTAGATCATGGCTTGCTTCAACTTAAATAACAAAAATACTGCATTAATAAAATCTTTAAAATAAACCACTTTAAAATCTTATAAATTATGAAACATTTTAAGGGTATTTTTAGAATTCTAGCAAAAACGTTTTGAAAAGCAATACGTTTTTTACTATGAAAAATCACAACTGATATTCAAAAATAATAAATGTTGATAAAATTGCATTGCTTTTGCTCACAATTTTTTTTCTTCCGAAAATGGACATTTAAGAAATATAAAATAAGGCAATAAATATAGTAACTAATTAAATATAAATAATAACTTATTAGTGTTAGTTAAATGGCAATTATTTTTTAGAATAAAGTCATTTTTTATTTTAAATAAAACTTAAATAAGTAGAAAGAAAATGCAACTTTGGTTTCTATACATGCAAAATCTTTGCAATCATTAATTATGTGTTTGTTCCGGAACTTTTAACTTTGAGAAATTTGTGAAACATCAAATTACAAGATGTGAAAACCTACTTGGGGAGGGGGGGAGGAAGGCTTCATTTATTTGTGAACAATTTTTCTTTATCCTCCTAATTCAGAAAATGGATTTAATAATCGTCTTCATAGTGAGATTTTTCATTATTTTTTTCCCAAAGCGCACAAACACATGCTATAAGAGAAGGAAAAACTGACTAGTAAGCAATATATCAATTTCACCATGTTACTAAAATGAACTAAGCATAAAAATACCGACATGTCTTCAATATATTTGATATATAATAATAATAATGAAATTATTCTTTAATGTAATTTGTTTTTATTTAAAGATACGTTTCAAATTTAACTTTAAAAACGCAGTTAAAAATAAGTTATGCAAAATAATAAAATCAAAATACAACTCACATATTTGTGAAGTGAATAGCGCTTCCGGAGAAACGAATCTGAAATACTGTTTTCCTATTTCAAGGAACAATCCAAATTCTAAAGAAATTCTGAAAAGAAAAAATTCATAATTATAACAAATATAAGTTATAAATTAAATTCCCTATACGCATGAAAGCAAACCAATACTCATGCGTCACTTGATTTAAAAACATTAAAAACTTAAAAAGGCTTCTTTTGTGGACTTATTCTACACATCAAGCCTAAATATTAGCTATCCAGCAATTGTTTTACACTGATATGTTGATGATTATTCATTGAAGATAACGCTAAAAAAACAAGAATTTGGGGCCATTTAAATAGCATTTAAAGTAAATACTTAAAAAAATAATCATAAATACAAATGCAACATAAAAAAGATTTAATTATTTTAGTAATACAAAAAGAGGTCAGGAATTACTGTTGAAAGCTTCTCTTTTTTTAAATTAAATTTAGGAGAACAAAAACTTAACTGCTTAATGGTTTTGAACACGTCAATTGTGAACTTCTGAAAATCATTTACTAATTCAAGCGATTAATGTAATACATCTAAAAAAAGTTAGCTTTATATTTTTAACTTTAATTAATATATCCCGAATTATTTATTATTCCAATGTAAAAATAGTAAACTCTTAAACTTTCAAATCAATGCATGAAAATTCATAAGGGAATATTGAGCAATTTTTCAAATTTAAAATTGGAAAAAATTTGTAGAACTTTTTTAGAATGTTATAATTTTCTTTATACATATTTAATAAAAAAATTTTAAATCTATTATATATATTAAATTCTTGCTCACCATAACTTTTTACTTTTTTAATACTGACAGTTATTTTTAATTTTTATTTCTGAAAAACACTGAAAACGCATTTTGCAAGCACAAAATTAAAAATATGTTCATTAAGAATAAAAATATAGTTGTTAGTTACAAAAAAAAAAAAAAAAAGAAAAAAAAGAATTCTTATGTAAAACAATAAGAAATTGTAAGTAAACAAACATTTAAAAATATTTAAAGACATTTGATTATTATTCTCCTTAATATGATCTTCCATTTAAAATACTTTGAATGCATGAGTTATAAACATTGAAAAATAAATTTTTGGTCCAAAACTTAGTTTTATTTTCGATTTTTTAAGGGGATTATGTTAAAATCAATGTCAATTTTTTTAAGAGTATTTACTACTTAAATATAAAATATTAAGTTTTTATGATAAAGAGAATAACGCGAATTAACACAAATAAATTTAAAATTTTGTTTTATACCATACAAAAAATTTAATTTTAAAACATTCACAATGTAATTGAGAAACACATTAAGCACTTTTTGATTCCCAGCACAATTTATCAATTCATTTTTATTTGAATTCGGGTAAATCGTGATAATTTAAAAACAATCAGATTCAAATTCGAAGGCAATTCATATCATATATATATTCATACTTCATTAAGCTTTATTGAATATAGCCTTTATATATATATATATATATATATATATATATATATATATATATATATATATATATATATATATATATATATATATATATATATATATATATATATATAAAGGCTATATTCAATAAATCTTAATGAAGTTTATAATTCCCTTTTTAGAAATCTATGATTAATTTTTCACAAAAATGTAATATCGTAGTTATTATTCTTTATGGAAAAGGATGGATATATTTTAAATACTGGAAACATCTAAAATGCCTAGGTCAAATATAATGTTCATACATACTTTCTTACTGTCTTTATTTCATAGTAGGGCTTTATTGTTTTACTGTTAACACAAAATGGCTATCAAGAAAGTCTTTAGGATAAATTTTCCATATCTGTTAGTTATTTGAAAACGTTTCCCTTGATTTTATTTTTTCAAAATATGCCACAGGAGATTCCCATTTTCTAGAAGTACCACGGTACAAATTGCTTCTACTTTTAATGATACTACTTCATAGAGAGAGAAAACCTATTTTATTTGGGTTTCTCGTCCTTTGATAAATATTCAATGTACTTTTATGTAAATTTTGAAATGCTTAGTGTAATTACTATCACACTTTCTAATGCATAGTAAACATGTATATTTCAGGTCAATGATTAATATTATATGATAGAATGATTTTTGACTTATTGTAATCGTTCTTCATTTCTCGTCTCAATAAATCCATTCATATAACTATAAAAGAAAGTATATATATATGTGAGCGTGAGAACACTTAAGGAAAATCATTTTCAGGTACTTTTGAATTGAATATTCTAGGACAACGCTTCATAGGACAATTTTTGTTGAGAAACTTATTCACTTTTTCGTTTACCTGAAAATATTCAGAGGGATCATTTAATTTTAAATGAATTAAAACTCGGAAAAACTGCATAACTGAAAAACGTGTTTTGTTATTCCGTGTTTTGAGTATATCTCTTTTTATTTAAAATAACTTAATAAGGATGAGGAGAATACCTCGTGATCACTATTTCTTTATCGCTTCTGCAACATACTGATGAGAAATAATGTGATAAGCATTTTCAGAATTTTCGTATTAGTAAACCAGTTTAATTGATCCAAATACAATTATTGTACATTTAGGCTTGAGTTGAAAATGTGAAGCTTAGCATTAAACCCATTTCAGAAAAATGTTTAAAGCAATTTTTCTTTCCAGTTTTGAAATTATAGTAGTTTAAATTTAAAAGTATGGAATTAAAAATATTTTCTCATGTTTGTAAATATTTATTTATCATTTAAGTTAAATGCAATAACTTAGTCTCTCATATTTTAAAACATCTTTTCAGAATATTCAAAGCTTTCGTTTTTATAATAAACTGCCCACTACAATTGTATAACTTTTATAAATTTTAAAAAAAGTATATTATATATATATACACATATACAAAGTGCTAATTATGTACAATTTGGTAAGCACTAAACATAATTTTATAGAAAAATAAGTATATATGTAACAAAAACGTTACTACGTATCGTTATATAATCGCAAAAAAATGTTCTGTTTAGAATACGCTATTTATTTACTTAAATTTAACCATGCAATCGAAAGTTTAAAATATGAAGAACATTGAAATCACAATTAGAAATATAAAATTAATTTGCTTCGAAGTTTGAAATTAAATTTATATAATTTAAAAAATTTAAAACCTCTCTAATATATATATATATATATATATATATATATATATATATATATATATATATATATATATATATAACTTACATAATTCCAAATTAACAGAAAATAACCATATACAAGCAGAAACTTACTATTGTGCTCCAAATCATTAAGCTATTGCAAATAAGTAAAAGAATTCAATCATCAATGGAGACAACGTGAACTTTTTTAAAGCTTTATAGTTCAAAATAAACGAAGAGTCCATTAATCTTAACATTTCTTAATTACATCTCAGAAATCATATAACTAAAAATCATTTATTACGCACTATTAATTTTTTTTAAATTTACAATTTTAAGGCTATAAAAAGCTTTATTAAAAATATTTTTAAGTAAATAACAAATATCACAATTCTATAAAATAACTTTATCATTACTGGAATATAAAAAAATTCTGAAATTCTTTATAAAATCAGCAAACATGTCATAATTGAAAGAATAAAAAATTAAATTCATAAAATACAATTCAGAAAAATTTTGTATTAACTGTAATATTTGTAATACATTGTGGATAACGGCATAAAATGTCCAAATATTATTTACTGAGCCAAAGCTAGTTGAACTCTCCTCCCCAATTCATTTAGTTAGTTAAAATAATGTGATATTTTAAAACTTATTTACTTAAATATAGATATGAATATGAACGAAGATCAATATAAAACATAATGTAACATTTTAGACTAAAATGAAAATTCAAATTATTTCTATCTCTATTTAAGTTATTACTTAATTTACAAAGATATAAGCTGAAGGATAATCCAAAAATTAATATTAAGAAAATAAAACGGTTTTTATCGAAAAATTTTGATACATTCAAATACACATAAATGACTTAAAGTTTAATATAAAATTTTCCAATCAGAAGTTAATTTTTGGATGAAATGTATAATATATCTAGCGAAACTTTTTATAATTTAAAATATCAGATCTAAAAACGTAATTGTTCATAAAGCCGATTCATTTATTAATTATTACGACTTAAATTCAGTAATTTTATTTAGATGCATACTAGATTTATTAGCACAATTCAAATTATAATACTCTTAACAGCAAAAGTAATAAAATATAAATATTTAAATATAAGTAAATTTAATATAAAAATTAGAAAATTTAAAACAGTATATACTTACTTCTAAGCCAATTAAAAAAAAATTAACATAAATTCAAACACAAAAAATGTGCACATTTTCCTATATTTTAAGCAAAGCTAATGTTTTTAATTCAAAGCCAAAATATTAAAATTCCGCAATTTTTTTTTATAGGATCTTCTATAAAAATTAACTGAATTGTTTGTGTTCTCAACTTCCTTAAAAAATATCTTAATTGAAA